>JABUQX010013518.1:0-5000 GCA_015478945.1 Trachelipus rathkii
ATTAGTAAATTGATATACTATTTGGCATTTTTATATTAGTAAATTGATATACTATTTGGCATTCTTATATCGGCAATATGCACACCTACATTGACTAATAAATATATATCTATAAATTGACACTGATACTGCAGTTATATTATTAATATAATAATACTTTAATGGCAATTTCTTTTATGTGCGTAAACTGACACTAAATGCCTTAGACAAAATTTTTATGTATGTATATTTAGTACTGATATATATATATATTTATATATATGCATATGATAATTAATATTTCGGCATTCTGTATAAATTAATACAGTGACTCTAATTCTTTGCGTTAGTACGTTAATAATATGTTAAATGCCTTCTTTATAAATATAAAAATTAATATTTTATTTTAGGCAATCTTTTGCAAATAAATTGATATCTTATTTTCGGCAATCTTTTGTAAATAAATTATTACTATATTTTAGGCAATTCTTTATATATAAATGTATATAAATAAATACAAGTAAAATTTAGCTAAAATATGTCGTAGCTATTTCCTTTTAAAATCTACGTTAACCGTGATTAGCTATACTTAGCGATTAAGCATAAATTTGTGCCTTAGTATTTTGGCATCTCAAAATTTATAAATTTATAAAAGGTAGTTAAGCATAAATTTGTGCCTTAAAATTTTGGCATCTCAAAATTTAAAAATTTAAAAATTTGAGAGACTATATAAAAAAAAATATTTTAAATAAATATTAAAAATTTGAGAGAATGTAAAATAAAAATATTTATTATTTTAAATAAATATTAATTAAATATTAAATAAAAATTAAATAAGCACGCTATATATAAATATGTTTAGGTAGAGTGTTATGTGTTTTACCTATGATGACACTACTCTACTACAGATGGTACACATTATATGGTACCAGCATTTGGTACGGCACTTCTCGCAATTCTTTCTTTGAGACGTTCTCTCCTGCTTTTCCTCTCCCCTGAGGTCATCCTTCCACCCTCGTGGTCTGATTCGCCTTTCATCACTGCCGCGGCTTTTTGCTATTCGATGGAATATCGCAAATTATCTTCGGTACTGTATTGTTCTCTCTCTTAGGGCTTGTTTCCCTTTTGCCGATGGTACAGTACTTCTCTAATTTAGAAATAATATATTCTTCATATCCCTTATCGTTCTCTTCATCAGAGCTTGGTGCAATGTGGCACTCCTTCCTTGTTTCTTTCGGAGCTATTGTACAGGGATCATGTTCATCCCAGTTAGTATGGTACGAGGGTTGAGTAGAGACTCCTTCATTCTCGTATGAATTTTCCTCAGAGGGTGATCTATCATCCTCCTCAGCATTACCCTTGCCATCAGGGGTTGAGATTTCACTCTCTGCTGGCCAATTATTTACTGGGTAAATTTCTCTAGGATTATAAAAGGGGTTTTGCTTACGGGCCGATCTGTATTGCCTACTTCTTTCAGATCGATTATTGTTTCTCCTTCTACTTTCAAACATTTTTTCAGATCTTCTCCATCTCTCTTCAGGAGGTTATTTTGTTCCAGAATATTAGCATGGCTTCTATTGGATAATATACTTTCTAACTCTTTAATTCTGCTTATTATGAACTGTTCTCTGCTCGTTATACTTTAAGCTTATAATGATTTGTGATCTGATAATTCTTGGATATTCTCCGTCTAAATATTCAGTGTTGATAGTTCACTCTCACTTTGGTCTTTTCATTTACTTTAATCTTTAATTTAATATGGGAAGTTTGATCGAGGTTCTGACAGTTTGAAATGTTGTTTTCTCATTGTTTTGATACTCCTATTTTTATTGTTCTCGTATTTGCCACTATTTCTATGTCCATACAGTTTTCTCCTATAATTATTATCTTTTACTCTCTTTCTTATCCATTATTCTCTTCTTCCTTCTCATTCTGTAGCCATTAATTTTTTTCTTACTTCCCTTTTTAGCATATTTTAATTTCTCTATAGTCTATGTTCCACCTTTTTCTTGGTTTCTTTTATTTTATTTAAACTAATGCTTTATCATTAAACCAATTTAACGTTGCTTTCTCTCTTCTCTCTCTAATAATTCTTCCACTCTTCTCTGTCATGGTTCTTCAACCGTTTTTGCTTCTCTGGGCAATAAGGTATGAATTTACAATATTTGTCTCTGGTTGAGTGATTATAATCACTACCGTTCAGAGATGCTTAATTCACTCTATAATCAAATCTTTTAGGCCTAGCTGTCCGCTGGGGACAAATTGCTTATTCAGCCTGTTGAGACCTTACTTAAATTTCAACACTTTTTTACCCTTTTTACTTCATTGAATATATATAATATATATATATATATATATATATATATATATATATATCTATTATATATAATATATATATATATATATATATATAATTATATATTATATATCTATATTATATATATATATATATATATAATATATATATATATTTTATATAATTATTTATATATATATATATATATATATTATATATATATATTATTTGTCTACAAATATAATATATATATATATATATAGTGGGAAAAATAACAATATATATATACACTATATATATATATTAGGGGAAAACATGTATAACTATAATATATATAAACCCATATTATACTATATTTCTATCGGGATATTACAATTATAGATTATTTTTCATCTACAAATTGCATATATTATACTTAAATTATTCAATCACACTACCATCCTACTTATTTATTACTGCAAGAAGGGTTGGGAAGTTTGGATGACGAAGAAGGGAAAATTACTTATGGTTTCTAAGGGTGTGGAAATCAAGTTAATTAGCGTTTTTAAGGTGTTTAAGTATTGAGGATGTTAAAGCGCAGGGATGTCTCAAAGAATATGTTTACAATCGTCATCCAAGCAATGACATATTAAAATGGGTCAATCCCAACGACCGCTTTTTTTCTGTCGTTTTCTGCTCTGTTTATCAATACCTAGAAGTGAGGAAAAAAAGTAATTTCCTTTTATTTACTAACATTTAATAAGACAATTGAAAGTTTAACAATTGGTATGAAGCTAATAAAGTCATACATGACACTTGTGTGTCTAAATTATTTATTATGGTGTTTTCTATATACTACTATATAATATTATATATATATTTATATATACATATATATATTTTTATTTAAATATATATTGTATTATATATATATATATCTAATATTTATTTGGTTTAATTGAACAAAGATTGCTTTAAGCGTAAAATATTCTTTAAACATTTTGTGACAGGAAATGAGTTTCGATAAAGTTTTATATACCGGATATCTCCACGATAATACTTTCTGTCTCTGACTTTTGCCAACAAAAGAGTTATTTCATACGTCGGAAATTCTTTCCAAGTGAAATGAATGTTTTTAGTGTTTCGCTATATATTATTTTATAGTTAATTTCTAAAATGAAAGTGTCTATGAAATTAAGTGAAAAAAAAAATGGTTTTTCGTTTTAGTTAATATAAAGAAAAAGTTTTATAAAAGGTTTAAAATTTCTTTATAAATGCTTCGTGTTTTTTCAAAGTCATAGTACGTTTACGTTAAGTTACGTTAGGCGTATTTACCTACGTGCTTGTGAATGCAGTTTTTAGTATTTAAATTGTGTTTTTGGTATTAGAAAGAAATTTTTTTTATAAAGATAGAATTCTTTGTTAAGTGTTATTTTATAACAAGTGAGATTTGACTATTAATTATGAATTGATTTTTATTGAGAGGCAATATGAGAGGCAATAATATTATGACTTTGAATTTGCTTTTGGGGATTTATTATGGAGGAAGAATTCTGCAGATATTTCCTTTACTTACAAGGTATTTTATAAGGTACTCTTATATATAATATATTATATATTTATATTATATTATATATATATATATATATAATTATATTTATATATATATTATTTATATCTTAATATATTATATTATATAGCAAATTTTTTACTTGTGACTGCGTGGGTCTATCACAAGTATGAGATACAGATACAATTAAAATGAGAGAATGAACACACTAACCTCTTATCTTTTTGCTGCGAATCCTCATTGTGATTTAGTTAAATTTTTGTTTCGTTCCCTGGGTTTCTTGGGTTTTTTTATCTTCTATTGCACATACGAGGTTCGAGCCTTTTCGGATCTCAAGAGGATCTGAGAGATAATAGTCTTTTTCGGAGTTTTTCTTGAGAAATAATTGACTTTTCGGGAGATTATTTGTCTGATGCCCCCCGAAAAAAATTTTGAGAGCTAAGGTTTTTGATTGCTTTTGACGGATTTTTTTTGGATTTTTTGATTTTTTTCATCAGTACGTTTCTACTAGTCCATTTGCTCGGACGTATAGTCTGTACTAGCTCTGTACTAAGTCCTTTTTCGGACGCCAGTTCTGTCGAGGGCGTAATGGTTGTAATTATAGTTTGAAGTTCCCAGTGATGATGGGACTGTAATATTAAGAGTTTTCTATTATCTTGCACGTCAATCTGGAGCTTGCAAATTAACCTTTATTATTATTAGTATTCTTTCTGATATCAAGTTTCAGCTTTCTTGACGTCTTGCTGTTATGTGGTTACACAGTTAGTGTATATTTTATATTATTTTCTAATATTATTTTTCTAGAGTACATGTTTATTCGCGCTGGAGTTTGAATACGCCAAGAGACTTTTTTTAGGTCGGGTAATTTAGGCCTGGTTTGGTTCAAAATTTTATAAGCGAATTCATAACATCACTCTCTGTTTAAGGTTACAAATGTAGTAGATACATCCAAGATTTTCATTCCATGCAGTGAATGCTCTTTGACTGCCTCTTCATACGGTTTGTTAAACCAATTTCTTTCTTATCTTACATTTATTCTGTTTATCCTTATAGGCATATATTTTCTTGTGGTCTAACAATCACAATTTGTGTTTTACTCTATTATTTCAATGATGATGATGGACTAGTTTTGACAGTTCTAATTTATCATATTTAATTATTGAAATTTTATCAAAA
>JABUQX010013518.1:20000-25000 GCA_015478945.1 Trachelipus rathkii
TTAGAAATCATATTTTTTGCCATACTCTATCGAATGCTTTCGATATTTCTATCATAACAAAAAAAGATTCACCGTAATGTCAAATATCAGAAGAGGACCAAGAATGAGTGAGAAAAGGAATGGGATCACCAGTAGAGCGTTTCCTACGAAAGCCATACTGGCGATCAGAGGTTTGATTAAAAAAATTTAGATATTTCCAAATCTTTGTTTTGAGAATAAGTTTGAAAAATTTAGATGGAACGAAAGTTATGGCAATAGGACAATAGGACAATAGAGCAATAGAGCAACAGGGAGATAGGGAGATAGTTAGAAGGTTGAGAGGGGGTTCCCTTTCTTCGGCGCAGGTTGAATGAGTACATGCCTCCAGCAGGATGGCAGAAGTCAATGACGAAACAATTTTCCAAGGCAGTGTCCTCCTAACTCATAAGCACAAGTTTTATGAACCACGGGAGGAATTCTGTCGTTAGCAAACCACCTTTAAGTTTTAAACTCGGAGAGAGGAGAAATAACTAAAACAAATTCCGAATATATATATATATATATAATTATATATATATATATATATTAATATATATTTATCTACTATATATATATATATATATATATATATATATATATATATATATATATATATGGGCTATAAGTGTTAGAAAAAGAAGGTAGCTCCTACCCAATATTTTTGAGTCTTTATAAAAGAATAAATTAAATGGTAAAATTAACTAAATTATTAAAATTTTATATGAAAGTGTAAAAAAGACTCTGATTTATAAAAAAAAATTAAAGAAAATCAACTACTTTAGTAATAACAGTTATAATAATTAAATTCATTTGGAAATTTTCTTTCCTACTCTGTTCTTAAGAATAAAACTCAAAGCGGTGGGCGTACGATTTCATTTCATATAAAATATATAGGGAAAAGCCAAGCGTCATACCTTGCTGTATGAACGAAAAAATACGCGAAATTCGCGAGTACGAAACTTTCGTTCACCCTGTACGAAGATATTTGAAGAAGAAAATTTGTTAATCTTCTCTCTCTCTCTCTTCTCTCTCTCTCTCTATGATATTATATATATAATATATATATATATTATTATTATCTTATATATATATTATATATATATATATATATATTATATTATATTATATATATAATTGACTGCCTGCAGACGTAAGAGGAACATCGTACATATATATATATAATAATATATATTTATATATATATATTATATATATATATATATATATATATATATAATATATTTATATATTTATATATTTATATATATATATATATATATTATCTATATAATATATATATATATATATATATATATATGCGTGTGTGTGTGTACGATAAGTTTCTCCTACATGTCAAAACACAAAAGCATTGCAATATCTGTTTTTAGTATGAAATTCTTGCATTTATTTTGTAGTGTTTGGTTATTAAATAATAATTCTTTATTGCCTTACTTAAGTGATATTTACCTTTATATAATTAAAATATTTAAAGTAGTGTATAATGGAAGTAAGTGTAGATTTTATATTGCAAAATAGCTTTAAAAGCTTATCTAAGGATCAACAAATTAATTTAAAAAAATCTGGAAGGCCTACATTTATTAATTTCCAAATAGCATCCAAAGGCAATAATGTTCTGCGAAGTTTGTCTCTTGATTGGTTTAAAAAAATGCATTGGCTTACAGGTTGTCCGATAAGACATAAACTTTATTGTTGGCCATGCTTATTATTTAGCAATTCATGTGGGAATGATGTGTGGGGTAAAGTGGGTTATTTTGATTTAAAAAACTTAGGTAAGGCATGTAAGAAACATGAGTCCTCAAAGAATCATTTGGAATGTACTTTAAAGTTAAGCTTATTTGGTAAATATAACATAGATCAGGCTTTGAGTCATTCTCATATATTAAACATAAAGAAACATAATGAGGAAGTCGCCGAAAATCGGCAAATAGTAAAGAGACTAATTGATTCTGTTATTTTTCTTGCTAAGCAAGAGCTACCTTTCAGAGGGCATGATGAAAGTTCGTCTTCTTTGAATAAAGGCAACTACATTGAGCTTCTTTTATTACTACAGAAATACGATAGTCGATTTAAGGAATTTGTTCTTCGCTCAAAATCTTTCCAAGGAACTTCACCGTGGATTCAAAACGATCTAATTTCATGCGTGAGTAAAGTTTTAGATGACCACATTAGAGAAGAAATTAATGAAGCCCTTTTCTTTTCCATTCAAGTGGATGAAACGATGGATATATCAGTAACAGAGCACCTTTCCGTAATTATTCGTTACGTTGACCAAAATTGCAATATACAAGAAAGATTCGTTGGTTTTTTTCCGGTATCAGAAAATAGAGGGGCAGAATTTATAACAAATGCGGTAATTGAGATTCTTGACAGTTTTAAAAATGCCACATCAAAATTAGTTGGTCAGACCTAAGATAGAGCCTCAGTTATGGCAGGCGATATATTCGGGAGTTAAAACCAGAATAAAAGCAAAGTATCCATTGGCCTTTTTCACTCACTGTTATGCTCACCGACTGCATTTGATTTTATTAAATGGAACAAAACTACCTGAAGTAAAACGCTTTTTTGCTAATCTAAATTGTTTTCATTCCTTTTTTAGCAAGTCTCCCAAACGAATGGCGTTACTGCAAAAAACCTATCAGAAATCAAAATCAAATGGAAACATTAAAAGCCTATCGCACCTTCAGATACTCTTTATAATTTTAAAGAACGTGTTGTTAGTGTCAATAAAGAATCTTAGGAAATGCTCATTCAAATTTTCGATGGCATTCTCGAAGAATGGCATAATGATTATGATGCAATTGCATTGGCAAAGGGTTTAAAATATACTCTTTTAGAATTTTCTTTCATTTTCTTACTCTGCATATATAATCATGTTTTTGATATATGTGGATTTTTATTTAGCATTCTTCAAACAAAAACTCTAAATATATCTACAGCCAATAAAAGCGTAAAGGAAGTGACCCTTAAATTATCACACATAAGGTCAGAAGAAGCTTTCGATAATGTTTACGGAGAAGCCGTTAAAATGTGTGGCCATCCAAAACATAAGAGTATCTAACGACAAAAGTGAATGAAAAGCTTTTTTTTAATATTTTAGGCCATATAAATATTCAGTTAAAAAACAGGTTTTCTGATGTTGCGAAATTAAATTTCTTTGCTCTTATTGATAAAGAAAAATTTGCTATTTATAGAAATCAATTTCCAACTGATCTCTTGAATACATTACTGGAAGGTTATCCAATATTCGAAAGAGAGAAATTGAGCAATGAATTAAAGGTTCTTTGGAACAGTGATGAGCTTAATGTAAACCAGAACATGATACTTAAAAAAATAAAGGAACTTGATCTGTGTGAAGCATTTGATCAAGTGTTCCGGTTGGGAACGTTGATGGCAACTCTATCTGTAACATCCAGTAGTGCAGAAAGATCCTTCTCATGTTTAAAACGGATAAAATCATATTTGAGAAATAGCATGAGTTGTGAAAGGTTAAATGATTTAGCTAGAATATCAATTGAAAAAGAACTATTGGTTTCTCTCTGTGAAAACGAAGTAATATACGATGAAACTATTAATTATTTTATTCACAGGCACAGGAAGTAAATCTTTCATCAATCAATAAGGTAGTATTACAATCATTAAAATACCTTTTCTACTATATTATTTATTATTATTATTATTTTATTATTATTATTATTATATTATTATTATTATATTATCATTAATTATTATTATGTATTATTATTATTATTATTACTATTATTATGTTATTATTATTAATAATATAATAATAATAATAATAATAATAATAATAATAATAATAATAATAATAATAATAATAATAATAATATTTATTATTATCATTATTATTATTATTATTATTATTATTATTATTTATTATTATTTAATTATTATTATTATTATATTATTTATTATTATTTTAAATATATAATATATTTATATATATAATATATATATAAATATATATATATAATATATATATATATATAATATATATATTATAATATATATATATATATATTATATAATAGCTGCCTACCCAATTATTTCAAGGTACGCCACTGATATATTATTATATATATATTATATATATATATTATATATATATATTATAGAAACCTAACCACTGTATTGATTATAGTGTATCAGGCTTGGGTTCAAGTACATTTTGTCAAGTACATAGTACAGTACAAGTACTCTAGAATTGTTCAAGACAGTACAAGTATCTAGAATTTGGTTCTAAGTCATAGTACATGGTATCAAGTCATGGTACAGTACTTTATGAAAACTTGCATATCATATATATATATATATATTATATTATATTTATATATATTATATATATATATATATATATATATATATATTATATACTTATATATAATATCATTCATCATCATCATCATCATCATCATCATCATCATCATCATCATCATCATTCCATTCACCCACCCTCTCCCAAGACTGGGGTAAAGTGCGTAACATGCACCGGAAACAGAAAAGTAGTAGAAGAATAGAAGAAATCGAAAAGAAAGCTCAACCTTAACGCCCCCTTTATACCTTTTTGTGAGAATCGTCGCGGTCTAGAAAATCCACCTAGAGCTTCACGGACCTTCGCAGAAGACCGCTCACTATGGCATCGTCGTCAATATGGGTCTTATTCTTGGCCCAGGTGAGCTACAACCTCCCCCCACAAAAGTCTGCATTCACTCCTATTGAATGCACCATTCTCTCGCCTCTTGCCAACGCACATTTCTCCTCCTCCAGGCTACTGTTACTGACTCAATCTCTTTTTTCTTCGGTCCTCCCCAGCCGGTCGATTCCACCACAACTCACCACTATACATCCGTTTAACCAACCGATTATCTTCCATCCTTTCCACATTACCAAACCATTTCACCATACTTTCATTTATTCTCTCATTTACCCTTTTCTTCACACCA
>JABUQX010013518.1:35000-45000 GCA_015478945.1 Trachelipus rathkii
TATTATATATTATATATATATAATATATATATTATATATATATAATATATATATATATAATATATATAATATATAGTATAATTATATATATATAATATATATATATATTAATATATATATTATATATATATATATAGTCACTTAATTTATATATACAACCCCACCGAATTCCATATCTCCTACTCACCATTATTTAGATGTTAGTGTCTTAAATATATATTTTAATAATCATACAAAAAAAGCAAACGATGCTACGCATCTCTTGCTCTCAACGGAGCAAGCTTCGTCCATTGAAGCACTTCGCTGCGTCTCGAGCATTGCGGCAAGGGGTCACTCCGCTTCAGCTACCCTCGTTTTGCATTGGGGCAAGGCTCACTCGCTTCGCTACGCTCGCTACGTTCGCCAAGATGAAACAGGGCAGAACACCATGCCGGTGGGCTCCCTTCGCTCGCTGCGCTCGCTACGTTCGCCCGTGGTTTTCCCGGCGAACGCGCTGCCCCACATTTGTGATGGTGAAACAGGACAATATTTAATCGGATATACGGAAATCAAAGTGTGCCGGATCCGAAATATGTGAACAGGACTGGTAAGTGTCAAAAATATGGTGCCACATCATTAGCACAAATCTGACAACAATCAACCGGGAAGATTTTTTTGGCATGTTTAAAATTAATAGGTAATAGATAGATAGTTATTCAAAGCAAATTAGCGAGAGTTTATATATTTTAATTAATGGGAATGAAAAAAACATTTATGTTGGTGAAAATTTCTTTTCTCTAGTTTAAGTGGTGTTTGTTTCCATAATATCATATATATTATAATATTAAAAATATTTTAAGAAATAATATTATTATATATTTATTATATATATATATATATATATATATATACTATATATATAATAATATATATATATATACTCCTCCTGTCCCAAAAATTAGTTTGCTGCTGAATATCCCATGAACGACTGAGGAATGTAGCTCCTCCGTGAGTATATCGAGTGGGTAGTTTAGTTACCTAGGCCTACATATTCATACCCATTTTAACTAGATTTAAAACTCAGTTTGTTTGCACTACATCCGTTTATGTAATGGGCGTGTGTTCTAACCTCGTTACTTTTTTGCACTACATCTTTTTGTATATGGGCGTGTTTTCTATCCTCGGTTACGTTTTTTCTGATGCAGATAAATTATCTGAACAGCGGTAATCGCTTATCAAATTATGTGTGAAACGTAACAAGTCCGCCACTGAGACATTTGCTTCCTTCTTTAAACGAAGCTTATGGGGAGGCCACTCTATCGAGAACTATGGTTTTTAAAGTGGCACAAAGCTTTCAAAGAGGGTGCCGAGAAATGTTGAAGACGACCCTCTTTGTGGAAGACCAATCTCGTCAACAAACGATGAAATGTGGAAGTTGTTAGAGCTTGTGCAGGAGAGACCTGCGGAGTTCAGTGTCCAGAGTGATTTGCAGAAGAAAACTGGTTTGGTAAAATATGCATGTTTCATAGGAATTTTCACGAACCATTTGTACACTGCGAAATTTTCTTTGCAAAACTAAGCTGCGAAGACTTTGTCCTGTCGGAGCAGCAAGCGAGACAGGGTCTAAAAGTTTGGCAATGATTTACTTAAAGAACTTGAGATGGAGCAACAATTTTTTGGATAAAGTTATAACATGCGATGAATCATGGATTTTGAGTACGATCCTAAAACCAAACTGCAAAGTGCGGAAAGGAAGACAAGAATCCCTCGCCGAATGAAACACGATATGAACAAGTCCTAGGTGAAAAAAGCTGATTAATTTGGTTTTTTGGGACGCTGGTGGTTAATTGTGCACCAAGGAATTTGTACCTTTTAGGAACAGACGTCTAATCACGTCTTTTTACAAGATGTCCTGGAACTCTTCGAAAACGAAGTTCAGCGATCAGAACAGATCAGCTGCAGATCCATTTGTGTGCGGCACCACGATAACGCGCCATCTCACTTTTGAGCTTCTCAATTTTATTGAAATTTCTGACCGACAAAAAACATTCAGTACTCCACATCCTCCATACAACCAGATATAGGCTCGTGCGATTTCTACCTCTTTCCCTAAGATCTGTAAATGAAGTTGAAGGTCATCCATTTCGGTACGCGATAGAAAACCTAACAAAATACTGTAAACGTGGAACCAAACACACTTTGGAAAATGAACTTCCGGTCTGCTATAGACATAAGAAACAACATTCTAACCGCCGTGTAACCTCGCAAGGGTCCATACTTACTTTGAAAGGATCATAATGTAATTTCAGGTAAGTCCAATGTTAAACTATGAACATAACATTCTTAACACACAACAACCAGACGGGCACGAATAAACAATCCTTCATAGCATTTTAACCAATAAAGGTCACATGACGGGTGGAAGTATAAATTTGGCAATTTTTTTATTAACAATATTTTCAACGAAAGAGCGTTATATAAATACATATAAACATACCTTTATTTTAAACATATTAAATCATCTATTCATGGGACAGAGGATTCTACTATAATTGAGCAAGTCTAAATATCTCTCCAGAGATTCAACATCCCTTTGAAAGGATGAAATAATAAATGTCACCTGCAACACCTAAGCATTTTTTCTTGCATATTTTGTTCACAGCATTCATTCTCTCGCTCCAGAGGAGAAGTAAACGTTAATCCAAGCTAGATAGTTATTAGCATACTCCTGTATACCTCATTATACGGTAAACCACATGTTCAGTGTAAATATCATAGATTACACCGTAGCTATATGTATTAAGTCTTCGAGTATGTCAACATCGTTAAGATGTGATGTGATTTTCATTTTTTATTTTAATCAAGCTGTAATATTTTCAGAATGTTTCGGAACTGGAAACCCTATACATGAACGCCAGAAAGTCGCCCCATCGATTGGTCTCCAATAGATGCGTGGCATCAAGGCTTTTATATTGTCCACACGACGAGAAAGTCAGCATATATTCTATCTAGATCCCTTCCACTGTCTCCCCATCAGATATTTCACTAACGCCGCGGATCATCGGATAACGCACGCCGATCCGTTTCCCAAGCTGCAACGAATGTCGATAATCTTGATGAATTCTCACAGAAAACTGAATAAGGTCTTATTATTTGAACCTATGGCTGGAATACAACCAATGGATCTGTCTCCATTTCAGTTTACGAATAAATATAAATGATACATCATTGGGTATAACGAAGCTCCTTGTAAAGATATCAACAACAAGCGTGAGAGTGCAGGAGATTCATCCGACCAGCCCACGAAAAATGTACTACTGGATGGAAATCGTAATAAAGTTTTCAACATCAATAAAGCTAACATAGCATAACAGAGCTAAGAAATAGTGTACAATGACAAACCTAACACAACTTTACGCATGAATAAACTGTTTAACATTGGACAAAGTCCCCGCACTTAACATCCAGTTAAAGTAACTCACATTGCAATGCAAAACGTAACCTATTCATCTTTTTCATACCATCATCTAACATATTAACGTTAATTTTACCTTAACATAGTATATTTTTAACTAAAAATTTATCATGACCGTTACCTATGTCTCATAACTTCCCAACAAATAATTGCAAGCATAAAGTTTTATCCTGACATTACATAAAAATAAGTTCTCTTTAATAAAATATCGTAGTAAAGTGTAATAGCTTACGATCCTTAAACCGCTTAAAATGACTAACAGCAATATACCGTCCCCTCCCCCTCGCCCTCCCACTATCCTTCCATTATTCTTGTGATGCTGTTGAGTTCAGGTCACTTTCGAGTATCATTTCGAATAAACATAACAAAAATTACAGTTCTTTATATACTTACCATCAAATATATGCTAACGTAACCAAAGTTTTAACATTAATAAAGTTAACATAAGCATTTATAGAATCTAAGAATAAATGTAACAAACGATAATACTAGCACTATCTCACGCGGCATTATAAACTACTAACATTACAATGTTCCATACTTTCAACAGTAAAGACCTAGGACAAAGTGGTACAAACGTAACCTATTTACAGACATTTTTTACCATCTATGCTCTAACCATCAATGTTAATTCTTACATTAACATGTTAATATTTAACAAAAATTTTTAGCGTAACCCTGTCTAATTATCATCCTGACCAACGAATATAGCTAACGTAACAGTTTTTACATTAAACATAGTAAAAATTTAAAACAAATGTTCATCGATACCATAACTCAATATCATATTCCCGATGAAATAACTTGCAAACACATAACAAAGGTATCCAAACATCAACATGAAAATAACAAAGTTTTATCCAAAAAATAACATAAAAATAACAAAGTTTTAATCAAACATAACATAAAACAAGTTCTTTGAATAAATTACAACTAGTAAAGTGTTAATAGTTTTACTGATTTTTAATGCTGTAAATCAACTAAATCAGCTAAATCAACCAACTGATTAGTTTTGGTAACATCTCAATCAATCAAGAGGCGATGGCAACACTGGTACTGCCCAACTTTGGAGATCACCTTAAGGGATGCCACCTTGAAAACAGGTTGTGATCCACAGAATGGGATCACCCCTAAGGGGGTGTAAAGCGGGCATACCCCTCCGCAGGGGCTGTAAGGCATCAGCCCTTCCGGGCTGACGACCACAACCCCGTTACACGCCCCTTAGGTGGTGATCCTTATTCTGTGGATTCACAAACTTTCAAGGGCTGTGCATCCCCTTGGGTGATCTCTAAAAGTAGCGCGTACAGTATGCCAAATCGCCCTCTGTATATGCGATGTTTGCCAAACATATCAGTTTTGTTTCAAATAAAGCTTGAGAATTGGTTAATACTTTGTAATGGTCTACAGTTTATTCACCGCTGGTCTACGTTTATCATAGTTTCAACAAAATGATGTTATATTAATATGCAATGACACTTTTAACTGGAATGTAATATCAATTCATAGTAAGAGCAGGTAATCTTTTGAAAACGTTGGGACAAACACTTTATCTAAGGAATTTGCTCGATCAATGTTGCTTTTATCTGTCGATGTTATGCTTTGCAAAGTCAGTATAAGGTTTGAAGGTTTTGCTGTATATTAGGGAAGGTTGAGAATTTATTCCATACGTCCAAATTGGTTAATGTTCTTATTCGTATATCATGAGTTAGTAATCTATTGAGGTTTTCAATCCTTTGTAAGTGTTAGATAATTTAGACTACTGTTTTAATGTTCTGTTACGGTTTTGTTAATATTTACTATGACAAGTGCGAAAATAAAAACTGTTTGTTGGAGAAATGATAAGTTCGTAAGATATTACGTGTTAACTGACGAGATGTGTTTAGAGACAGGTGAGCATCAGGAAAGTTTTTGCTGGGTATAGGTTTGCACGAGAAAATTTGCTAATACGTCTACTTGTTTCATTTCATCAGTTCAAAATGATGTTATATTCGATATGAGTGACAATCTTTGATGAATGTAGTGTCGGTTCATAGCAAGAAGCTGGTATCTTTGATAGATTGGTCACTTTGACATGAGGTTTTGTTAGATACATAACCGTTTAGTCTGTTGTGCTATGTTAGAAAAGTAGGGATACCATTGGTTTTGGTATTTGTTACTACTTTACCTTTGATAAGTGCAAGGAATTTTTGTGAATGTTATGCCAGAATATTCATACGGGAGGTAATGGTTAGTTTTGTCATTGTACATTATATCTTAGTTCAGGTTATGATATTTTAGCTTTTTTTTATGTGAAAAACTTTGTTACTTTACTATATTCGTATTTCTGTATGATAAATAAGTAAGGTTATGATATAATGTTGTTAAATATTACTTGTTTAAGGTAAAAATTACCCATGATTGTTACAGATAACGTTGTGAAAAAGAGTGAACAGGTTACGTTCTGTACTGCAATATTGTTTACTTTACAGACTGATAAGTACGGAATTTTGTTTAATGTTGACTGTTTTATTCGAGCTTGAGTATGTTAGGTTTGCTCGTTGTAGCATTAATATTCTTAGTTCATAAATGATATGTAGCTTTATTGAATGCTAAAACTTTGTTACGTTAGCTATACATCGTTGATCCAAGTGTCATAACGAACTTATTTTAATGTTATGTTATCCAAAATTGATACTCGCCAATATGAACCTTGATACGATAGATCCTTAATCATGCGAAAGGGTGGGGTGGGGAGGGGGGGTAGAGGTTGATTGGTTTGTTTTTACTGATTTATTGATTTACAGCATTAAAATCAGTAAACTATTCACTCTTAACTATGATATTTTATTCAAAAACCTTATTTTTATGTTATGTTTGGAGTTAAAATTTGGTTATTTTTTAATGTTATTTTTTGCATAAAACTTTGTTATGTTTCAATGTTACTGTTTTGGATAATAACTTTGTTGTGTTTGCAATTATTCGTCGGGAATATGATATTTAGGTATGGTTATCATAAATTTTGTTAAATTTTACAATGTTTAATTGTAAAAAACTGTTTTTTAGGTTTAAATATTATCGCTGTCAGTATGATTAATAGAAAGGGTTCGCTAAACTTTGTTAAATAATTGTACTTGTTCCTGTTATGATGAAGAATGACTGAGACAGAAATATGATGTAAAATTGTGAATAGGTTATGGTTGTACACTGTCCTGGTTCTTTACTGTTTATAAGTAATCGGACTTGTTAAGATGATAGTATTATGCGCGCGTGAGATGTGCAAGGTTTATCGTTGCTACATTAAGTTCCTTAGTTCTGATCAATGCGTTTATGTAATTTTATTAATAAAAACAATGTTATCGTTAGCAATATATTCGATGGAAGTATACTAAAGAACTTATTTTTTATGTTATGTTATCCAAATCGATACTCGAACGATCACAGGAATCACAAACATGGAAAGCGTGGTGGGAGGGAAGGGGAGGGGACGTGTTTGATTTGCTTTAGTGATTTAGCGGTTTAGGATCGGTAAAACTATTAAACTTTACTAAGATACTTTATTAACCCAAACGTTTTTTATGTTATGTCCAGGATTAAAATTTATGTTTGCAATTAGCCTTTTTTTTTTTATTTTTTTTTTTTTTAACAGTTAATTATTGGTTGGTTGATGATTAGTATCAGGTAAGGTCATGATAAATTTGTTAAAATTACTATGTTAGGTAATGAATTAACGTAATCATGTTAGAGATTACTGGTTGAAGAAGTTTGAATACGTTCGTTTTGCCAATGCAATGTAGTAGTTTAAGCTGAGTTAAGTGCGCCTTTTGTTAATGACGTTTTCTTCATGCGTAAGATGTGTTTGGTTTGGTCGTTGTACACTATCTTTCTTAGCTTTGGTTATGCAAATATTGTTATGCTTTATTGATGTGAAAACTTTAATACGTTAGCATATATTCGTTGATTAGTATGGTAATTAGCCAATGTTATGATAACTTTTGTTGCATATTACCATGTTAATGTAAAATTCACATTGTCATGTTAGAGATATGCTTGGCAAAGTATGAATAGGTTACGATTTTGTATGTTATTGTTAGTTACTTTAACTGTTGTTAAGTGTGAACTTTGTTAACAATAACAGAATCAATGGTATTGCGTAATGTTTCGTAAGACGAAAACCAGACCAAGAATCATGAGTATTGCATAAATGTTCTTTCGAAAAGTGGAGGAAGTTTGAGCAAATTCTCCGAACTGATTGCTCATAAAAGAATCGTTATCTACCTTTGAGGACCTGCTTTACTGCATCACGATTTCCATCATAAGACATTGTCGCTGGCGGTACGCAGACATCTCTCACATCTCTACGCTTGTTGTTGATAATTTTACGAGTTCTTCTCGTTTACCGCAATGATTGTATCATCTTATCTTTATTCGTAACTGAATGGACGACAGATCCATTGGTTGTATTTCCTATCATAGGTTCAAATTGATAGACCCTTCATTCATTTCTGTTGAAAGAACTTCCAATCAAGACTTATCGGACATTGTTTGCGCACTTGGGAAACGGATGAGCGTGCGTTATCCGATGACATCGAGCGAGTGAATATCTTGACTGGGGAGACAGTGCAGAAATGGATCTAATAGAGATATATGCTGCTTTCTCGTCCGTGTGACAATATTAAAAGCCTTGAGCACCGCATCTATTGGAGACCAATTCGATTGCGTGACCTTCATGCGTACGTGTATAGGTTCCACAGTTCGAACATCTGAAAACATTAAGCTTTGATTAAAATAAAAAATGAAATAACAATCCCAACATCTTAACTACGTTGAACATACTCGTAAGACTTAATACATATAGCTCACGATGTAATCTATGCTGCTTACACTGAAACATGTGGTTTACCGTATAATGCGATATACGCAGGAGTGCACTAATATACCTATCTAGCTTGGAGTACGTTACTTTTCTCTTCTGGGAGCGAGAGAATGAATGCTGTGAACCAAAATATGCAGAAAAATGGCTTAGTGTTGCAGGTGATCATTTATATTTTAACATCCTTTCAAAGGGTGTTGAATCTCTGGAGAGATATATTATAAACTTGCTCCAAATTACTATAGAACCTCCGTGTCCCATAATAGATGAATTTAATATTTTTACCAATAAAGCGTATTGTTTTATGTATCTTATATAATCGCTCTTTTCGGTTGAAAATTATATGTTATAAAATGAAAACTTGTTTTATTACTACCCATCATGTGAACTTTATTGGTTAAGATGCTATTTGAAGGATGTTTATTCGTGCGGCTGTTGTGTGTTGTGTTAAAGAAGTATGTTCATAGTTTAACTCTACCGAGGATAAAACTTTTGGGTATGTCAAGCTGTTATCTAATCCAGGTCAAGAGAATCGACTAGATTGTTAGAGATCAATATCTCCAATAGAATTCTAGGACGGGTTGAGGATTGTGAGGTATTTGCGGGTTTTTGATTTACTGATTTACTGTTTTTACTGTTTAAGTGATGTAAAAGTATTTTTTTACGTTATAAACATAAAAAGAAAAAATTTTAGTAAAAACAAAAAGGTTTTAAAGAATTAATTAAAAAAAAAAGTTACAAAAAAGGAAAAATAAAATTTAAATGAAATAAAATTAAAAAAAAAATTGCCTTTACTTCTATTATAACATAAAGACATTAGCAAAAACATAAAAATGTTTTTCTAAATTTGTTATGTTGACCCTATTAACCACGAAGAATCGAAAATGTATCAGCCTAAATGTTTCGAAAAAACGAACCAAACAGAATCATCAGGTATTGCGCTAATTGTCTTGCGTAAAGGGGAGGAGAGTTTGAACAATTTTTTCGACTTGTATCTTATAACTCTAGTGAAACAGGAAATACAAATACAAACGTGGAAACGAATTGATCGTAAGACCTGGTATGAAAATACAAATACGATCAGTAAAGTTACTTTGCTGTCGTTAAGTATGGAACTATGTTAATGTTAGCTGTTTATTCGTGGTTAAGATATGTTAGGTTTTGATGTTGTACATTATATTATTCTTAGTTCAGGTTATGATCTGTTAGCTTTATTGCAATGGTTAAGATTTGTTACGTTAGGCATATACCTTAGCGGTCAGTGATCACTGAAAATACATCAGCGAGCAGAAAAACGATTAGGTTATATGCGCCTTGTACAAATGGTATTTTTGAACCATATGGTTCGTTCGTCCGTCGTATACTTGTTTTACTTTGCTTCTGACTTGGTCGATAAGAAAGAAATCTTCCATTACCTTTGAGGTCTGCTTTATCACACTATTTTTCGTCAGTAATGACCTTTTTCGCTGTGCAGATATGATGACGTCTCCATTCCTGGCCCTAGCACAGTTTGATATTCTTTTACGAGGACTCTTCGTAATACCCAGCGATGTGTCAATTATTTTTTTTTCGTAAAATGAATGGAAAGCGATATATTACCTGTATTCCATTCGGAGGTGCAATAATAAGACTTTATTCATTTCGATTTGAGGAATTCCTCAAGATTATATCCGATACATAACGAACCTTAGGTAAAT
>JABUQX010013518.1:50000-52500 GCA_015478945.1 Trachelipus rathkii
TTTGCAAATTTCTCCCTCCCACACAACTACTTCATTCAATAATCCAACTAAAATACTCCCCCACCTTTCCTCACCTTTCCTCTCCTCCTATCCATCCTCTCCTCCCTTAATCTCTTCCCCAACCCCCTCCTTCTTTCTTCCTCTTTTTTTATTTCACTTCTTTCCGAGAACATCCTTACTTTCCCGATTTCAAAATTCCGTCACTTTTCTACACCACTCATCTTTTGCTCTTCTCTTCGCCCTCTCCACCGCCCTCTTTGCTTCCACTCTCACCCTTCTATATTCCTCCCAGCTTTCCTCTCTCCTACTTCCCAACCATTTCACATACGCCTCCTTTTTCCTTTTCACCACCTCCTTCACCTCCTCACTCCACCATTCTCTCCCTTTCCTTCTGCTTGCCCCCACCCTTTTTACTCCACATACCCTTCTAGCCTCTTCACATACTGCCTCTTTAAATCTCTTCCACTCCCCCTCCACCTCCCCAAACTTCTGTCCGCTCTCCGTCTACTCCACTATCCTCCATACCGTCTCCTAAAACTCCCCCTTCTCCCCCCTTTCTTACACACGTATCTCCTTCCAATTTTCCACCGTTTATACACTTCTCCCCTTCCTTTTTCTCCCCTTTCCCTAACCATCAACTCTCTCCCACTCCATTATCCCTAGCAAACCGAACAAATAGTATCCGAATATCCCCCCTCCACGCCCTCTAAATTGACATTTTACATCTAGCCATCTGCCTCTATCGCTTCCCATTTACAACACACACATAATCCAGTACCGCCCCTCCCCCCCGTTATCTCACTCTCCATGTATACTTATTGATTTCTCACTTTTTTGAACCAACGTCTTCCCCGCACTATCCATTCTTCTTTTAAACACAACACTCTACAGACTTTCTCCATTGGGATCATCCTCTCCCCTACCCCAACATGTCCCTATTATGTCTTCCCACCCCCTCCTTCCCCATCCTGCATTCAAATCTCCCAAGACCAATATTTTCATCATCTTTACCCCAAAACTTTTCCCAACACTCACTCACTCCCTCCCGAATCTTTCTTCTTCTCCTTCGCCTCGCTCCATTCATCTGGTTGCATATGCGCGATTATCTAAAAACCCACATTTCCCCCCCAATTCACTTTCACCACATTACTCCCGGAACTCACCTGATCTACACAACTTACCTTATCCCCAACACCTCTTTTCCTCACATAACATTCCCCCCCTTCCCTCGCCCTCACTCCCTCGTTCACCCCTGATATCACACCCTTGTATTTTTTCCAAAATCCACCTCCCTCTTTCCTTCACTTGTTTAGTTATCCCCAGCACGTCCAACCTTTTATCTTCAAAAAATCATTAACCCACTTCCTCCTCTTCAATCTCGTTTACCCCCCCTCACTTTCATAACATCTCACCCTTAATTATCCTCTCTCTTCCCCATCTTTTCCCTTCTTTATTATATACTCACTCAGGCTGCACGCTTTATGGGACTCCCCACCCTAGGCACCTCCCCAAGACCTTAAGGCATATATATTATATATATATATATATATATATAAATATATATATATATATATATATATATATATCTATAATTATATATATTATATATAGCGGACGTCCGAAATTGCGGATCGGAATCGGAGTCGGATCGGGAACAGGAGGTTCCCGGAGCGGTGTGAGGTGGTGCGGTGCGGAGCGGGAAAGCGGAACAGGAGGCTGGAGCTGGAAACCGGAGTCGGAGGTGACACGAGGCGGAGTAGGAGACAGAGCGGGGTGTAGCAGAAACGACTATCTCAGATCGAGATCGCTGCGCGAGTCTCGATTTTTTTCGACGGTAATCAACACTCATATAAATAAATATAATAATAATAAATAATAATATAATAATTAATTAAAATAATAATAATAATATATAATGAATAATAATAATAATTAATAATAATAATAAAATTAATAATCATGACAGACAGACAGACACGACAGCCAATCCGGTCTGTATGGTCAAGGGCTCGATCGATCCTAAACGCTTGTTAGCGCCTATCTTCCGCTCGCTTCCGGAAGCAGCAACATAAGGGCCGGTCAGCGCTATGCCTCTAAGAGGGGACTACCCCCTATATACATCCTAGAGACTTGAAATTTCACCTGTAACGATCTAACCACATACAGTAGAACATTAATACCAAGTTTCAGAAACGATCCCTCTATTATCTTTTCGAGAAGAAAAGGGCGGTGGAGACCGCGGCGTAACATACTACTTATATATATGATATAATATATATCATATATATAATATAATATATATTATATATATATATATATTATATAATATATATATACATATATATATATATATCTAATATATATAATATATGGGTATTAGTGGTCGGTGGGTTACTAAACTTTGATGCGTTTGGCTTTTGGTACGCCGCGGTTTTAAAAGCGTTGAGAAACGCTTGGTCTAACAGTGTCACCAGGAAAAATTAGTAAGAAAAGAGAATGT
>JABUQX010013519.1:0-20000 GCA_015478945.1 Trachelipus rathkii
TTTTAAAATGTATGGATTAAACAATTAAAATGTACAAAGTTTTTAATTAAATAACAATAAAATATAGTTTTATTAATAATTAATACGTTTATATGTGTCGTGATGTCGATGGCTGTAAGTATGGATGTGTGTGTGTGTGTATGTGTATGTGTGTGTGTGATGTTAGCGTTGTGTGTGAAATCTAATTTGTATGGTGCTGAGTGTAAGTAAATATCTTGAGTGTATTTAAGTAAATCGCATGTGGTGAGTGATAAAGTGGTAGAGTAAATCTTGTTGTAAGAGGTGTAAGTAAATCTGTGATGTGGTAGTGTAAGATTGAGGATTTAATGTAAGGCAGTGTCTACATGGAAAAATGTATAAGTGTCAATAGTGAATGTGTGTATAGTATAAGATAAATATCATAGTGAATGTGTGTACATAATAAATAAGTTATGATATCAATGATGTGTAGTGTTGTGAACCTAGCATGTTTTAGTATAAGTATGTAATGAGTAAAGTGTCAAGGTGATAAAAATATGGTAAGTATTATATGGTTAACATAAGTGGATAAATGGTGTGTATAACAGTTCATAGTGAATATGTGATGTTACAATAAATATAAGTTGATAATAGTTAGTTGTTGTGTTGGTGTGTGTAGTGTATTATGAGTATGTCTATAAATTAAATATAATTAACAATAGGCATTCGAAGTATATACTCTATAATAACTAACTAAGTTAGTATATAAAAAATTAATAAAAATAAAAAATAAAAGTATAAATAATATAAATAATAATCAATAAAATAATAAATTAAATAAATATATTAATATAATAAATAAATAAATAAGTATTCTAATAAACAATTAATTAAAAAACATAATTGTTAATTAAATAAATATGATATATAAGCAGTATAAAGCAAGAAAGTTTAAAACAAGTAAAAGTAAAGAAAGTTAAAGCGTACTGAGGTACAAGCAGCAGAAGATTAAGAGCAGAAAATACAATTGAGTAAGCAGTAAAACATGAGTTAAAGCAACTAATAAACATATATTTATAATAATAAACATAAGCATACTAATCCCACCTTAGGTGTTAGGTAACACACCTATTGATTTACTAAGTAATAATGTATACTGCTTTAAGGTATGTTAATAATGTTAATAAATATGTGAAGTAAAGCAGCACTTTATAAACAATATATAAGTTAAAAGCAGTATAAATACATGAAGTAATAATATGAAAGCAATTAAAACATATGTAGTTACATAGAGCAGTAAAGCAAGTTAAACAGAAAGCATAACTGAAATATAACTCCATCTTAGGGTTATATGAATTAGCTAATACACACGCTATCTATCTGAATATCTATAACTTGAGCATTATTATACTGACTTATATAAGGTATGTAATTAAGTAAAATAAAGTCATATTGATGAGTACAAGCAGTAAATAAGCATAATAAAGATTAAAACAGTAAAACATGAGTTATAGCAAGCGAAAAACAATAATGAGTATAAATGTGAACGAATGGAGCAGAGAGTGTTGAAGTATTGTATACTAATCCCTACTTGGTGTTTAGTGATAACTCAACCTCTATTGATTTCTGATTTACTGCTTTATAGTTTCGAATGAATGTTAATAAATTATTAATAATAATTGAAGTTATAAAGAGCCACTAATAAACATATAATGGTTAATAAAGCAGTAAACATTAAGTTATATAAGACAGTAAAACATGTATATTTAATAGTCTAGTCAACATAGTAAATAACAAATAGAGTCACAAGCTAAATCCCCACCTAGGTGTTAGTTAACAACCTCAATATATTAGATTTTACTAGATTATAACTGTACTTATTAAGGTCTGTTAAAAGTGTAATAATGTTATATTTTATTAAATAAATAATAGTTTAGAGTAGCCTAAAATTAGATGGGAAGCTAAATGAACCCTGGGAAGATACCTACTAAGGGTCTGGTCGTGTATGTTTATACACATAGATGTATATATATAAGTGTTAAAAATGTAAGTGTATAAGTTTATGGTCTATGGTTGAAGCTATTTGAGTATAAGTGTTCATATAGATGAACTGTGTGTAATAAAGTGTAAAGTGAGGTAATGTGTGGTTAATGGTATGATGACTGTTTGTGACGCTGCTTGTGTAAAGTGATAAATGTAAGTGTCTATATAGGGTAAATGTATCAGTTATCATAGAATGATAATGTAGATGTGTAAATTATATAAGTTGTACCATATAAGATGAATAATGTGTGTATAGTGTGTGTATGTGTGTTATGTGTGTGATGGATATGTGTGTGTTTATATAAGTAATAAAGTCTGTGTATTTAGTTAGTTTAATATTAAGTAAATTAATAGTGTAGTGTTAGTGTGTGGTGCGTGTATGGTTAGTAGTGTAGTATATAGATGGTGTGTATGAGTGTATGTGTTGATTGATAGTGTTTATGTGTGACACTGTAGAGATAGAAAAAGTTGGAATAATGACCATTACAAATGATCTAAATGGAGTTCCTATCAATATAGACTATCAAAGTTAAAGAGTCACAGATATAAATATATAACCGACGAAGTCAGAAGATATATGGAACCATTATATATGAGGTACGAGTATTATATATATATTAAATATATATATATAGTAATATATATATTTAATATATAACTATATAATATAAATCATATATATATATTATATATATTAATTTTATATTATATATATTATTAATAGTATATATATAGATATTAAATATATATATATATATAGTATATATATATAAATATATAGTATATACTATAAATATATACTATATATATATATATTATTATATATTATATTATATATAATATCATGGCGGGCTCCGTGAAACCGGCGGAGCGGAGGGAGGATCATCATAACATATATACGTATAATACTAAATTATATATAGTATATATATATCTATAATATATAGTATAATATATATATTAATAATATATATATAATATATATAATATATAATATCATATATAAATATAATATATATTATATAATTATATATATATATATATATATATATACTAATATAACTATATATATATAATAATACTAATTAGTATATATAATCATATATATATACTATATATATATATATATTATATATATATAATATATATATATATATATATATATATTATATATAGTATAGTATATATATATGATGAGGAAAAGCAACACCAGAGCCTTCCACATAGAAATCTTTATTCAAAAAATTCACAACGTTTTGGAAATTAACCTATTCCATCTTCAGGTGAAAAAATGTACATCAAAAAGCGACGTCCACGTCTTCCTCTTCTCCAATCTAATGAAAGGCTCTCGAAATGTCTGATAGTCTTATGAAATGTCTGATGAGGGCTCTGGTGTTGCTTTTCCTCATCAAAATTAAAATTCCCATCACATAGTATGGAAGACTATATATTATAATATACATTATTATATATAATATAATATATATATAATATATACTATATTATAGTATACTATATGCAAAATCACTCATATAAGTTATATATATTATACTATATACTATATGAGTATAAATATATATCTATAGTACTATTATATATATATAGTATATATATATACTGTATATTAACTATATATAGTATACAAAATATATATATAATTATATAGTATATATCTTATATATATACTATAATTAATATACTATATATTCTATAGTATATATTTAATAAATATAGTATACTAGTATATATATATAGCTATATATATATATAAGTAGTATATATTAAAGATAAAACTATATATATATATGCCAGCCTATAGAAGAGCCACAATCCATGATCTCAAAATCCAGTGCTAAGGAAAAAGGAATACATTGTTGGAATCCTTGTAAATTTGGTTAGGAAAATGTAAAAAAAAAAAAAAAAAAAAAAAAAAAAATTGCCTATTTTTTTTTGGGGGGGGAGCCTCGACCGCAGGGAACAAGTATATATATATTATTTGTGAAGGTATTACACGACAAAGTATTGGCTCGAGAGAAGGCCGAGAAGACCTCCGACCTCCCTGCCATCGGTGCTGTAATACCTTGGGGTATTCTTTAGTTAAAAAAAAAAATTACTTGAAAGTCTATTTATTTTAACGAGTTACGTATAAAAAGTCTCTAATAGGCTTTCTACTCAATTACTATAATTATTAATATTATGCAATATAACATATTTAACTAAATATTTCCAGGATTTCCAAAAGTCAGTTCTTTCCCTGTAGCTATTTAGTTTTGAGATATGATTTTTTTTCATTTCCGCACTAAAATTGTAACCCAGCATACCAGCAATGTATTCCTCTTTCCCGGTAACTGTTGTAGTTTTTGAGATATGGATTGTGGCTACTTCTAGAGGCTGACCATATATATTATGATATAATATATATAGTATATATATAGCATATATATATAATATATATACTATAGTATATATATATAGTATATATTGAATAAAGAATATATTATATATATATAGTACATACTATTATAGATATATATATATATTATATCTATACGTATATACTATATATATATCGTATAATAATGATATATATATATATTTTATATAACGCAAGTTAGAGATTTTTCAATGTTTTGCTTTTTCACAAGTATTACAGTTTTTCATATTGCACAAACAACGATTAACAACACCACCACCAACATTTGAAGAAATTGCATCTAAGAATCACTCCTCACTTCTCAAGCTATAAATTTAGTATACTAACTCTCTCTCTCTCCTCTCTCTCTCTTCTTCTCTTTTCTCTCTCTCGGGTCTCGTTCATTGCATTCTCTCTCTCTCGGGTCTATCTCTCTTTCGGTTTTCGCCGGCATCTCTTCACCTACCCTAGCTAAAAACTGCACGCCTAACTGGCTTTCAGTCCTACATAACCTATCTCAACCTCATCATCCCCTACCTTATTACTTCACTCCTTTAATACCTCACACTACATCCTAACCAACCTACGCCTAACCTATCTAACACCTAACCAACTATACCCTAACCGTAGCGTACACCTACACTTACCATATTCACACCTATTCCCACTCTCCCTTCGCCACCCTAGCCTCTCTCTCTCTCCTCTCCTCACCCTCGCCTTGATGGCTCATCCAGGGCTAACTGGAATGGCCCTCTTCAGCCTTTCTCGCGTCTCTCTTGTCTCTCCTCGGTTCTCTCTCTTCTCTCTATATATATATTAATAGGATAGTTTTATGCTGGAGCTTAAACATATTATAGAGGATATATATATATATATAATATACTTATATCTTTATATTTATTATATTAGTGTATATATATTATTAATATATAAGTATATAGTATAGTATAAACATATATATATATCAGATATATATATATATATAGATCTATATATATATATTAATATATATAATATATATATATTATATATTCTGTAAGTTATAAATGTGAATATATATATATAAATATTATATAATATATATAATATAGGTTAATATGAAGTTTCTTTTTATTTAATTTTTAAAAAAAAAAATTAAAAATTCGAGAGGAGGCTTTGATGGACAATCCCAAAGTAGGACAAAATAGATTAAGGTTTTCTTGTAACGTTGCCATGAGCAACCGGTTTTGAAAAGCATTATAATTATGTCTTTTCTTGGAGGCACAAATCGAAATTCCCCCAGTCAATGCCTAAAAAAATAGTTCGCAAGAGAATAAATGATCTTAATGTAAAATGAGCGTTCTTGTATAACATTTTTAAACATTTTCTTAATAAGAATAAACGTGAATTTGGGATAATTTTATTTACATATTTCTTTTATTTTTTTTAGAGGAGGCGCCGGCCATCCTGTGCTTCCCCGTAAATACCAGGGCGCCTGAATAATAATATTAATATATATATACTATACTATACTATATTATTATATATATTATTATATATATAGTAAGTATATAATATATATATATATTATATACATATATATATAGAGTATTATTATAGTATTATATATAAAATTAAATATTATATATATAGTATATCCAGGGGCGCTATATATAGGCGTAGGCAACCGGGTCTGGTAGCTTCCTAAACAATATTTTTTTAGGTTTTAAATTATTATTGAAATTAATGGTAATAAGTAATACTAAATTATTAAACATTTATATAAAATTAAAAAATGAAGCTACGGATTCATAACCGGAAATGTAATTTACGTAATCTACCGTAACGAATAACTATCAAAATAATGTGAAGTTACATCTTAGAAATTCTCTGCTCCTACTCTGATCTTAAAAGTAAAAATTCTTTGCACCGGGCGCACGAATGACGTCATTTTTATCGTCAACTATAAGGAAGCGGGCTAGTCTGTCTTAACCTATAATCGAAATATATTGTAAACCTTTCGTTCTCTCCCAGAAATATGTTACGAATGGGTGGTCTTTGTGGTAAAGTTTGTTTGAAATTTTTTGTATCGAATGTGTCTGACTTGTTCCTCGATATTTGAGATCTGATTTTTATATCAACTTTATTAATAGTGGTATTATCATTACTATACATAAAATGATTGCAAATAATGCATAATGGAGTAAGGGTGTGGATTTTATATTAAAGAAAAACGCTTTAAAAAACTTATCTATAAAACCCAGCTTTTTTAAAAAACTGATAGGCCTAAGAAATTGACTCATTTGAAATGTATTTTAAAATTAAGTATTTGGTAAATATATGTAAACAAGCTTTTCATGCAAATAAAAACAAACAGTATAAAATAATTAATTAAAATATGTTTCGATGTTTTCGTTAGCTTTATATACTATTTAGTTATATATTCAATATATATATATATAGGTAATATATATATAAATTATAATTATATATATATATATATAGTATAATATATATTATATATATATAAAGGACTCTGCCTACCCAAGTGTATTCTTCCAGTAACGCCACTGAGTATTATACTACTATATAGTATTATATATATACATATATATAGTCTATTACTATATATATTATAATATATATATATATATATATATAGTAATATTATATATATAATATACTATCATAACGTATATGTATATACACGTATATGTATACGTTATATATATCTATAATATATATACATAATATGATATATATATATATATATAAATAATATTATAAAAAAAAAAAAAAAAAAAAAAAAATTTATATATAAATAAATATATATATATATATATATATATATATATATATATATATAACTACGTCTTATGTTCCTCTCCCTCAGGGAGGCCTAGGGCCTGTCAGCGGAGACAACATCGATTTCCACCCAGTCCTTTCCAGAAGTATACCACCTCCATCAGCTTGCGCATCTCGGCAGTCCATGTCTTGTCAGGGCTCTCTCGCACACAATCTTTCCATCTTCCCCTCGGTCTTACTCCTCGGCACTTACTCCCTCCTATCTCTCCACCACCACCTCTACTCGGCGACTTCGTTCTCCCGGCATCTTATATATTCCCCCTCCATCTCAGTCTCGCCGAATCTATCCTGTTCAACACAGGAACCACACCAAACTCTCTCCCTAACCCATTTGTTTCTCACTCTATCTATCCTCTTCTTTCCCACTATCGTCCTCAACACCTTCTTTCAGCAGCTTCGATTCCTTTTTTTCCTCTCTTGTTCAATGCTCCATGTTTTCGCTCCATATTGTCAATGTGGGGTAACCCGTATGCTATCAAAATAATTAATCTTATCACTTTTATATATCATGCACCCGATGCCTCAAATTGGATATAACGCTCATATTATTCTTCCGTATTTTTTCCATTCTTGCTCCACTTCCCGTACAATCCATCCTTGCTTGGTAAATACGACCCAGGTAAACAAAACTTGATCCACATTTCTTGCAATTTCATTCGTCAATACGAATTATCACTTCTCCCTTCCATCCTTTCTACCCACCTCTCATTATCACTGTCTTTCTGTATTCATCTCTAAAATCCAATCTCCTTCAAATTTCTGTCAAAACTTTCCATGATGAGTCCTCTCAATAATAACTCCTCCCAACTCCATATGCCAAAATCTATCACGCCATTACCCATTATATACCATCCAGTCGGAACTACTTGTTCCTTAACCTTGTCTGATTACTACGATCTAAGTAAGCTATAAAGAGTAGGGGGACAGGACACTACCGCTGGTCTACTCCCGTCCCCGACCTCAAACATTTCTCATTCTATTACATCCTGTTCTCCCATTACACTCACATTACGATACTAAGCTTTTTATTGCTCTCTCAATGAAGTCCTTATTCCTCACTTCGTACAGCTCCAACATCCTCGCAAAGTCTGCTCTGGGTACCGAGTCAAAAATGCCTTTCTTAGGTCCATGGAGAGCACTAATATGCTGCTTAAATACACAATTCCCCAGCTCTTTCTCCAACCGACTATTCTTTAAAGCAAGATAATCAGATCCGAAGTACTGGCATGCCCTTCCTGTACCCATATGGTTCCCAACTCCAACTGTATCTCTATCACTGCTAATCTTTCTTTTCTAAATCCCCTTTCGTAACTTTCGCTATATGGTCCGAATAAGAGCTTTCCTCTATAGTTCCCGACAATTCCAGTATCACCGGCTCCGTTACAATCTACGGTCTTTGCCACTATCTCTCTCCCAATCTACCGAACTACAGCCTCCATCCAGCATCTTATTAAAAAAGTTCCACTATTTTCTTCAATTCTTCTCATCCTTCCCTTATCAACTCTACCGCAATTCCATCTTCTCCGGCGCTTTTCCTTTTCTTCATTTTTGACAAAGCTTCCCCATATTCTCGTAGCCCCGCCACCCCACAAAATTTCGGGGGTTATTTGGGAATTCCAAAACGATCCCCTTTTTCCATCTCCTCTCACAATATTGCTCCTCTTCCACTTTCCTCCTGTGGTACATCAGTTTGGAGTTCTCCAAAATATTCAGTCCACCTCTCATTTTACCTCTTCCTGTGATGTAAGTACCTCCTTCCTTATTTTTGATTCTATAAAGCTTCTTTGTTTTGATTTTTTAATGTTTTTGCCAGCTTGACAAAATCTTCTGTCTTTTTCCTCTCCCCTCTTCGATCATCCATTCTTCTGCCATTCTTTCTTACACAAGCCTTTTTGCCTTCCTCTTCACTATCTCTGCTCTATTTCTTGCTATCACATATTCAGCTCTTCTCTGTTCTGTTCTTCCCCTCAACCACCTTCTCATTTTCTTGTTCTTTTCGCTCACTGCTCTCTTCACATCTTCATTCCACCCATAGTGTTGTTTCATTCCTCGTTCTACTTCATTACCAACTTGAATCAGCCCACGTTTCTTCCGCGGTTTTCACCACTAATTAATTTCCTGCCAAGTATTCATTGTTGTTTCCTTCACATTCTGTCATTTCCTTTATATTCTCACAACACGTTGATCTCCTCTCTCTTCCCTTCTCTTTCAGTCTAACTTTAATCACTTTCCTTTTTTCTCCACCTGCCACTTACATTGTTTCCTGTACCCTCAGTCTGGCAACCACCAATCTATGATCTGAGTCAAAACTGACTCCTGGAAGCTTTAACATCCTCCACTGTTCTGTAATCTGATACTATGAGAAATAATATATAATGGATTTTTTGGTCAAAAACTTTCGCGGTGTTTTGATTCACCTATATCTTCGTGATCTTATGAGATTCCCTGTGTTCGAAAAATCCATTTATAAATATATTGTGGCGAGATCAACCAACTAAGATGTTTCTCAGGTATGAATTAAAGAGGTTAGTATTGATTGAAAAGTAGATTCTATAAAGGAACAAAGTCTCAACAATAGATCAAAGGTACTCAGTGGCTCAGGGACGAAGAGGAATGGCAAAAATAGAGAAATCTAACAGAGAAAGGATCCCTCGTGGGAAAACGGTATGAGAGTAAAATAATAAATTTGGGTTATATTTATTATTTAATGAAAGAATGCAGTTTTAAACATCAATGACGCTGGCGATATGTCGGAGCCGTTTCTAAGGCTGGAGCTGTTACTAGTGCTGGAGCTGTTATCAAGTTGGCTAATCAAGCTTACAAACTAAGGTCTCAATGTCGGTGCCGTTTCTAAGGCTGGAGCTGTTACTAATTCTGGAGCTGTTATCAGGTTTGGCTAATAATGAAGTCTGGAGCCAAAATCGAGGCTCAAACTAGTAAGGAGACTCAGGCAGGAAAATTCGATGAATATCGAATACGAGAATTTCATCAGAAAAAACGAGGAGAGTTTTAACCGTTTTACGTGTGTTCATAAGGAAACAGGAAATAGATGAGTCAATGTTCTTTCACTTACTTGGAATTGGGATTAAACTTGGATTCGACTAAAATGACGAAGCCTCTTTCATTTTTTGGAAACTATACGTTGTTAAGTATTTGGTTTGATGGACGAGCTAGTGAGTAACTTGTCCATATTTATGGTTCAATATTTGCTTACTTTTTAGTAATACGTGACTTTTTGAATAAACAGGATTTTAATATTTGCTATTGTGCTCGTTTATTCATATGAAGCTTAACACTTAGTGCGTAACCTTTATTTATCAGGAGTTTTCGATATCTGATGCCTTGCTATTCATAAATTTATATTTGCTCAGTTCGGTTTTGGATCATTTTGGTGATCTTTAATTATACAAGATTATGTGATTTTTACGAGTAATATTTGGATAAATTATTAGGCTGATACTTCCCCATTGTTTATAACATTTGTGGCTAACTCTTAAACAACAGGTAACCACAGACAGTTGCCGAGGAAAACATTCCGGAAAGTGTGAATTAAGCAAGTGATGAGGGATATGATGTTGCCAGACCGAGGAATACTAAACAGTGACTTATTTTTTTTTTATGTATAGAATAGGTTAAATCTTAAGGTTATAATCTGAATATCATATTATCACATGTTAGGTTTTATGATACGATTATTTATTTTGAATTAGGATTTAATGATCGAACTATCGGATTCATTGGGGAATATAATTTGTCGATTAATCAAAGCTTTAATTAAATTGGAATGTTTTAATTATATCCCTGAAAATCTTACTTGTTTTCAACTTCCTTGATATTAGTTATTGAATTTAAGGTTAATCAGGTAAAGAAAAAAAAGCAATAATCATTTTATATATTTGAATAATAAAGCGATTCTCCAGGTTACGATTATAAGGTTATGATACGATTAATCGATATTCATATATCGATTTATATTTATCAGGTTATAATAATCTCTAACTGATAATTTTCCCGTTTATTAAGTGTGCTTCGTAGCGTGCGAACGCAACCCTTGCCTGCGAGATGGAGTGAAAGAGAAGGTAAGACAAATGTGTAGGAAGGTGAAATTAACTCCTTATAGAGAAAAGCAGTTGCCGGATTTGGTAGGTCCGGGGGCAAAATCAAATAAAAAGAAGGATTCAGAGAAGGAAAAATGGCGAGAAACCTTTGGCCTGTCTATAGGGAATCTGTTGGCTCGATCAATGCATAGGAGAAATCAACAAGCAACAATATAGGATAGGTATCAAGATGGAAAAACTTTTGAGTTTTGACCTATTTATTTTTTGTTCTCCGTCATTTTTTGTTTCTTTCCTCTTTTTTAAGTTTGTGGGTTTGACAAACTGTGAGGGGGGAGAAATGGTGGCGAGACAACCAACTAAATGTTTCTCAAGGGTAATAATTAACAGGTAGTATTTTGGAAAAGTAGATTCTATAAATAGACATCCACAAAGATCAGGTTACTGCAGTGCTCAGGACAGGAATGGGCAGAAATCAGAAAAATTAACAAAGAATTTGGGGATATTTAGTCTCGTTAAAAAGTGGATTCCGATGTATTGCAAACCTGCTAACTTGAAGCGGCATTTTTTTCAACCTACTGAAACATTTCAAAAATTTTTTTCGGAATAGTCTTTGCAACTGCTACCCATTGATTTGACTTAAGATCTTTATATTCGTTCTTGAAATCGCCAAGTGCAACCATTTGGGATTTTTCCAGCGTTAAGTTCAAGCCTGGATTGCACAGAATCTAAGTTCTAGGATATAAAAACCGCAAGGGACCCTTGGAGAAACTTATCCCGGAAGTCTAAAAAATCTGCGGAACTTGCAAGAGACACTCTTCTAGGGAAAGCATGAGAACCTGCACGGTCTGAGAGGGAGACTTATTACTTCTTAACCGAGAGTGACAGCTGATTGCAATGATTTTTTTGGGGCAGAAGCTTGCTCAATGTGCAAATGTTAGTCAAAACCTTTTAAAGTAAGCTTTTTAATTTAATTTGAAAATGATAAGTGAAAAAGAATTGGGAATTTAATTTACACATTTCCCAAACAACATTATTAACCTTCCAGATGCTATTAATATTATATTCATAAAATGAGATATATATATTATATATTATAGTATATATTATTATATATTATAGTAAACAAACAATATATATATGATAGAATATATATATAATTAATAGTAGTGACGTGAATATATATATATATATATACCTTTAACAATATATATAGTATATATATGGTAGGTATAGTAGTACGGATAGTTAATCATTATACATGGTTTTGTTATTATGATAATTACTGGTGATTCTTGAGTCCAAACCCTATCGAAAACTAATTAGATCAAACAGTGACCGAGACAATTCAGAACGTCACATTTGGTAATATATGTTGTCCAAAACATTCCGCAATTCCATTAACAATCAGTTGCACACCCCGAGACAGACGAAGTCGAGTGACGAGAGAGAGGTGAGAAAGAATGCAAAGAGAAAAAATGGGGGCGTGTTCAGTATACACTGGTTCATATTTGTGCCTCTATTTTAATGCCGATCTGATTTGTTCTGTGGATGCAAATGTTCAACTTTTTCTTCGGGAATAACACCGCAAAAAAAGAAAAAAACTTACGAGAAAACTGACTAAGTCTTAAATTCGCTGCAAAATTAGATTGAAAAGAACATTGAAGTCGAATAAAATATCATATTAAACACGTGCCTTCTTATCTGAACTTTCAATATGTACGTGATGTCATTACGTATCATATAACATATATAAAATATTAAGTATGAAAAGCAACAATTAAATTAATAATATAGAAGAAGTAGCACTTGTAGAAGCTTTTTGCTATCGCGAACTTCTAGGGAATACACCTCTCAAACAACGTCAGTTCAACAGATTCCAACAAAAACGGTTCACAGCGGTTCGTAGGGGTAAGGCTGAATCTGATTAGATAGAATGATAAGAAATCAACTTGACGGCATAGAAGTGTTAAAGACAAGTGATGCAATTATGCTTTCAAATGACGAAGTGATAGACATTAGCTTCTCGTTTATGTTAATACAGATTTCAGTTTTCGAGGAGAACGGATTTGAATGAGGTATGATATTATATAGTTGTAATATAGATCATGTTCTAATTATAATGGACCATGGATTCATATAGATATATATAATCTATAACACGTATTATCTTGTTGTGTGTTATGGACAATGGTGCATATATTAGGAAATAAAGCTAGGATATTATAGAGATAGTTCATGTGTGCGAGCTGGCGCCTCAAAAATAGCTGATTATGACCACGATAAAATTGGTATATCATATTTATGAAAATACTCAAATTTATTTTGTTGTGGGTATAATAGTATCACTAGATCAAATAAATATTAATAACATAACATTATAGTGAATGAATGCTAATAAAATATACATTTTCATTTTATGTGCCTAGAAAAGTTTGAATGTGTGTCTCTACAATTACCATATAAGGAGGTCAGATTTTTGTAGATAAAAGAGTAACAAGTATGTTTAAATGAGAGAAGTATTAAATATTATTTAAGTTGATAAATAAATTAGAAATATAGAGAAGTAAGAAGCCACATGGCTTATTGGATTGAGCTACCCTGTGACTGTGAGTTCGCTACACAGTCAATGCTAATAAAAACTAAGATCAGCTTACATGTATGGTTTGAGATAACACACAAAGTACCCTAGAGTTGGTTAATAACTTACATAGTATTGGGGCATGAAAGTCTACAACTAAAGCTCCCTAGAAAACAGACATTATACGCTAAAGTGAGAAGAGATGCTTGGAGAGAAACATACACTAATTAAATTTTTATGAAGATATTTAATAACTTTGTTATAGGGTCATTCTGCATCAGAATCACATGCGTTTAAGAGAGATAGATATATATACAGATTATAAAGAGTTATGAACTTAGGATAAGTTTTACGAATATGGACTTAAGCACCATTTTATTTTTTTATAACCCAGGGATCAAACAACAAACCTCGCGTTAGGTGATGATTTCTAATTATATCCCATGTAAATAAGTGCTCAAATTAAATACGTGCAAACCGATTATTTAATATAGAAATTTTTGGCTATGGTTTAAATAGTCTTGGGCCCGACCGACTCTTCTTTTCAGCCTAAATGTCATACTTAAAAAAAAATTTTATACGAAATATTATGTAACGTTATCTAAAATAATATTGTTTCTTATATTTGGAAAAGACAATCTTTTCGTTTTATTTTTTTTTTCTCTCTTGATCTTATAGAGTAGCTTCTGTTGTTAATAATATTATATGTAATAGGTGAACATAGTAATTTTGAACAATTGCTTATATTGAAATAATTTATTCTATAAAGTTTACACATTGCATGCATTGATTATTTATTAATTTTAATAATTTAAATATTGGATAGTATTTTCTAAATAACTAGCACACAAGTCAATAGCATATATTGTCAATTATTTAAGAGTATATACCTAATAATGGTATTTCTGTTTACAATTTATTGAGGAGGTATATGCTTTATATTAGAGAAATACTTTGACCACATTCATTTGCGAGCTAAAACAATAAACTATTCTTTAACGAAAATTCAACACATTTATATTTTATGTAATGGCAAATACACATTTCCTGGTTCTTGAGTTTATAAATATATATAAATATATAATATTAAAGAGTTAAGCATTTTATAATAGAGGTAGTGGTAATAATATATATAACATATATTAGTATATAATTATATATAGCATATAATATAATTGAGTATAATATATTATATAATAATGTAATTAATTAACTTTTAGGGTATAATCATATATTAATTTGCAATAATAACGTAGAGTTTAAAGTGGAACCGATATCTGGCTAGAATAAGTCATGATAAGGTACTGATGGAGAGCAGCCTCTAGAAAGACACATCAATGAGCGATTTTCAAGTGATAAAAACTTACTAATTAGCTAACGGAGAATAATTGTATTGAATCTCTATATATATATATATTATATATATATAATATAAAAATAAAAAAAAAAAAAAAAAAAATTCATATGAACATCAAAACGTCAATAGTTTAATAATTTGAGGGAAAAGTTGATGTACAAGTATTTTGAACCCAAAACGTAGGAAATATGTGAAGAAAAAAATATTTAAAAGCAAAATTTGAGATATATATATATATAGGTACTATCACTGGACTAATAATATTCAGTAGAATTCTATTAGGTAGTGACAATTTACACAATAAGTATATATTTATATTAAGGAAAAACAATCAGTGTATTTACAGATTATCACACGTGCATTATTTATGTGATTAGGGGGCTGATCTGACGGGTAACACAGGGGGAGCAACGTTTATCCATACCCTATAGGGGAGAGATAGCCGGCGGAAGGAACTCATCAGCGCAAACCTACACATAAAAATATCAAAATAGCAGCGTGGATTTCTGTGTAAACCCTTAACTGGTAGGGGGGAATTGTTATAACCTTGAAATGATTTTCCAGAAGGCCGAAGCCATCACGAGATCCTGCTCATATCGCAGTAGCGGTATAAAGGTATAATATTATATATAATATTAATTATATATAGCCTAATACTAAAGATACGGCACTATCAAACATATTCAGCAGTATAAATAGATAAATAAGTAAATTTAATTAACTGATTTAATTTTTATAAAAATGAGTAAAGATCCTAGTAGCAGATTTCTCTAACAAGTACTAACCACATAGTGTTATAAAAATTTATATTATTATAACATAAATAACTTTTTATTATTTATTTTTTTTTTTACATTTTAGTTATTACTAATTTAATATTATTATTATAGTGATATCCAAAAATGTATTCCTCTTAGGTGTTGCTATTTGTCCACATCTAAAGGTGTGAAAATATATATATTATATATATTATATTACATTTTCCGTTCCTTTCAGAATTCTATTTCAAGCTATTTACTTTTCTCACTTGAGGTTATAAATGACTGTTGTAGTTTTTGAGAGATATGGATTATGTGCTTTTAATTTGAGGCTCTTAGACGATAAATCCATATAATATATGATAATTGTAGTAAGATAGAACAGGTTTAGCGAAGAGCCCAAATGTAAGTAACCTTCTCCAATATATTTTTATCAATCTTTCACCTATTTTCTTTTGTTTTAATTTGTTTTAAGGTTAAACGACTTGTTTTATGTTTTTGTATTCGGGATGTCTTAATTAACACAGTAAAATATATATATGTCATATATATAACACACACATATTCTCTCATCAAATGCGTGTCATTATAAATGATCAAAATATTTATTTCTTATTACACTCAAGATTTTTGTATAGTTTAGTTAATTTGGCAATTTTTTCTTAGTTAACAAAGATATATGTGCGGCAGCGTTGCTTCTAGTGGAATATGATAATCAAACCGATTGATAGTTAAAAAAAATTAGATTTGTTTGTTTATTAAATCTATTGTAATCTCATACTATTACCGAGACTAAATTAAGCATCGAATTTTATATAACCTTTATATTGACTAATTGTAACACTAAAAAAATTAGAATTTGTAGGCTTTAGTCAAATATAGGTAAACCTTTGGATATCCAAACCATCTATTAATATACGTATCCTTATTTAGTTCTAAGCACGCATACACAATGTTTTACTTAACTGCTAGCAATGATCACTCAACTATGCCTGTGGCAAAACCATTTCAAAAATTTAATAACCCTATTTACTGAACTGAATACGTTTCTTATAATCATAGATAGCATTATCACCTTCTTAATTTTCCTTACTAGCACCCTCTGGTCTCTGCCTCGTCTGTGAGTACATTATACTTTATATTTTTAATGAATTTATTGGTCTCTGTATTTTATATAATTCAAGTAGATGTAAATGTTTTGTGAGATTATGTATTAATGTTCCCTTGACTATCTGAGATTAAGTAACTATAATGTTAATCGAATACACTTTCTATATAACATCCTTCAGTATACCATAAAGGTATACTCTTAATTACCTCAATAGCTCATTACCACTAAACCAGAACTCATCCCTCACTCCCTTAGATATATATATAATATATATATATATCTCTAAGTATACATTAGACCTTGCTCTGTTTAAAGTGTTAGAGACGAAGCCATGGACCCTATCGAGACTATTTTACACTGTCATTCCCCATGTCAAACATCTATTACTCCTTTAGATAAACCAGAAAAATAGCTTTTCATGCACTATAATTCCCACAAAGCACCAGTACTTATTACTGATGGGTTGTCTCTTCCGTTTGACGGTGTGCATATAGGCCCCCTTAGAATATAGAAAGTGTGAGTCGGGAACTAGAAATTTTACTTGTATCTGTATTTTTGATTAGCTATGTGTGACTCCTGTTCTTAAGGTTAGTGGATGGTTTGGTATCATCTATTATACAACCTTTTTCTTATTATCTCTTTTTTTTTTGTAACTGTTGTCTTGAAGAGTCGAGCGTTAAAGGATGAACAGCCCTTTGTAGAGTGGCGTGGATTTGTGTTTGCCCTAAAAGAATTGTCGCTGTCCTAAAGTGGATTGAACTGGGAAAGTCAGAGATGATGAGAGAAATACTATCATCCAGTTTTTCATGTGTAATGCTTTATATGTCTAGCACCACCCTGGATATGTTCTACTCTTTAGTAATCTAAAAAGCATTTACAGCAAGACAAATCAATATATAATTAGGCATCAATTTATTGGAAGTCCGTTCATAGGTACAAGTGGTTGTTATTAAAGACTGAGTTAATAGAATAATGAGGAGCGTGAGGTAGAATGGTTTTCTTGTGCATGATTTCCAGAGGGGATGATACAGTTATTATTAATCGTTGTAATTGAGCGGTGTGCTGTAGGAGAATGATATAGATTTAAAATCTTTCGTGTTAAATATTGTCAGTTCAGGGATCATAGTAAAATAGCGCCCCGTTCGGCAAGATTTAGGCAGAAGTTACAGAATGAACGGCGAAGAGTTAGCGTTGTTTGAGTATGTGATGTGTGATAGCATAATATTTAGCGGGTTTAGTTTTGATGTTACGGGAGCAGCTTCCTGTCTGAGTCGGTGCGGTTTAATTTAGAGTGATACTTGTAGACAATAATGGGTTGGTACATGATAATGAGGGTATTGGTGATGTCTCACTTGAGTATCCCTAGTACTTAGTATATGGAACGAACGGTAGTTCAGATAGTAAATATTAGTAACGGTAAGAAAGTGGCGTTATTTAGGTACTTATATCAGCTGGTCGTTATACTATATATATAATATATATCTAATAAAAGCCGACAGCTTATGAAATACAGGTTGTTTTCAGTATATAGTTATAACTGGGTAAAATGTATTGAAGTTAATAGAATTTAAAAACAACTGAATATTACACCATTATTTTAACAAGAAAGATGTTAATATAATAATGAATATAACGACAGTTATGAAAATATTATTATATAATGATATAATAGCATATATCTCGAATAATCATTGTTATAATACTAACGACAAGAATTTTAACAATATTATTTAGAGTATATAAAAGTAGATTATTACAGTATTTTATAATTTATTATATATATATAATTTATATAATTTATAATATTATATTAAGGGTAGTTTGATTCATTCATTCATTCATCGAGTGTGTAATTTTAGTGTGTAATTAACAAATAATTATCCACTTAGTTAAATCATTTTAATTTATTACCATATGAGATGTTACACCTAAATTTTAACCAGTAAAAATCAAACAGTATATATATATATTTAGTAAATTGTAGGTTTACATAAAATTTGTAGGATATATATCAGCTAGTTATCTAAGATTATATGTATATATAATATATATAGATTATATAAGAGTATATATATCATATAATATATATATATTATATATATAAATATATATATATATCAGGCTCGATGACGGTAGATCAGTACCACTACTCCTAATTCGGAGTAAGCACGTCCCGGGTAGGTACAAAGCCGTACCAGTACTACCTCAATGCTGGTAAATTTTATAGGTTTAAATAATCATGTCGAGAGTATTAAATTGATTAATTAATTGAAGCGGAACTATGCTCTACATACTTATTAAATATTATAATAAAAGTTAAAAGAGAAGCATTTTTGCATCATACCATTTTAAACAGCAAAATCAAATCACCTTACTAAATACTATCAATAAGTATGGAGAAAACTTATACCAATTATTGGCATCTGCAAATAAATATTTTTCAAAGATTAACGAGCTTAACAAAATAAACTTATAGAAAAAATTATTGTTAATCTTCGCCCTACTACACTCTGTCTATACTTAATTATAAAACGCTTTAGAAATACTTCAACTTTCCGCAAAGCAGCGGACGACATGATCGTCATTTCCTACGTAATTACTTCAGATTCATGGACGGGCTAGTCCTGTAGTCATAATAAAAAATCTATAAATATAAATCTTTTCTAAACGAATTAATATTTCTTTTTTAATTTATTATATTTTAAACTAAAGTATACCCGAGATAATATAGAATTAGGTATTTGAAATATCTTTTCGTCTCGATCTTCCCGTAAATTATGTACGAAATAAATGTGGCTTGTGGCAGTTTCTTCTGAAATTTGACAATTCGGAATGAGGCTCGATAAGTTCTCCTGGATATTGAATATGTTTAACGTAATT
>JABUQX010013520.1:0-65579 GCA_015478945.1 Trachelipus rathkii
TCGACTAAACAACCAAATGGAATAAATTCTATCGCATTATTATTCTTAATTTGTTTTTTTATTAGCGATTATATTATTATTATATTATTATATTATTATTAATTATTAATTATTTAATTATATTTACTTATTAACTATTAATTATCATTATTATTAATAAATATTAGTTACTATTATGATTATATAATTATTATTTTATATTATATTATTAATTATTATATTAATATTAGTATTCATTATAAATTTTATATGATATTAATTATTATTTATTATTATATTATTAATTATTATTATTTATTATAATTATTATTTATTTATTACTATTATTAGATATGTAATTTTATTGACAATATTGTTATTATCTTTATATTATAGTAATATATTTTATTATATTATTATTATTAGTAATATATTATTATTATTATATTATTAGTATTATTATCTTCACTATCAGTATAATAATTCTCACTATTAATTACAATTGCTAGCATTGTAGTATCATTATTATATTATTATTTTTCTTGAATTACTATCATTACTATAGTTATTATTATTATTATTATTATTATTATTATTATTATTATTATTGTTAGTAGTTAGTAGTAGTAGTAGTAGTAGTTATTTTCAATTTTTAAATTATTATTATTATTATTATTATTATTATTATTATTATTAAAATTGCCCCTATTATTTTTATAAATATTACTATTTTATTATTAATTATATTATTAGTATTATGAATGATTATTATTGTTATTATTTTGCTAATATTATGTATCACAATTGTATTATAATTGATATAGTGGATCATGTTAAGCTCAATCCTTAAATTCAATTACTTAAATTTAATTATACTTGTATTACCTTTGAGGCTCAAAGGACACAATACGTGTGTTGCAATTAGTAGCCCCATTTCAGCAATTGTTTATCATAAATATCTGCATTATATTAAAACTTAAATATTTCGAACTTTTTAAACTAAATTAATGTAAATTTCGATTTATGACCTTTCTTGGAATTATTATATTATATTATTATTATTATTATTATTATTATTATTATTATTATTATTATTTGCTTCTTCGAAGGTCGGGGCGTCCTTGTGCTACATACTTTTTTATTACATGCATTTGCAAATATTTAAACCACGTGCTCTGCTGAATATATATATATATATATATATATATATATATATATAATATATATTATATAATATATATATAAATATACATATATATCGTAATATATAGATAAATAATATATATATATATAATATATAGTTATATGACAAAGAAGGTAATTTTTATCAGGCATCATCTAATGGTAATAATAATAATAAAAATAATAATAATAATAATAATAATAATAATAATAATAATATTAATATTATTAATATTAATTCGGTTGGAGTAACATCCGAAACAAATAAATTTTAGCAATAAAATAAAATTTAAATATATTTTCCGTATAGTTAAAAGTGAAAAATTATAGAAAGTAATAATTCACAAGTGAGAGTTTTAGTTTCGCCCGAAGATGATAACAGTTAAGTAATCGAAACGTCGCTTAATCATTTGAGAATGTCTTCAGGATTTTGCAGAGGAAACTATGGTAGTATCTAATTACTACTTTCGTCTTTGTAAAGGTAATAAAATCATTGAAGCTCTGGCCACGAAAAGAGAAGCTATATTCTGTCTCTCAGTTTTTGACTGGAGATATGATGGATGAAACGCCATCAGCTGAGAATTACAAGGCAAAGATATAGGACAAGTCATTTTTTTTTTTTTTTTGAAAGTAATTATTTTTTTTTTATTTTGAATGGGATTGGTTTTTTATTTAGTATGAATGTATAATAATATATAATAATAATAATAATAATAATAATAATAATAATAATAATAATAATAATAATAATAATAACGTTTTACTTTGGAATTTGTATATTGTTTTAAGTCACTTATTTTACAAATAAGCTGCTACTACTACTACTACTACTACTACTACTACTACTAAAAATAATATGTGGTTCACATATAAAAAACTTTAATTTTTTGTAAATTTTTTTTTTTAAAAAAGATTTGTTAGTGTGGTTTTTGAAAGTTTGTTTATTTATTAAAAACCTTAGGTGTCACAAACACCTGGTTCGAGTCTCGAGTGAGTCCTTACGTCCTTCCTCTCTCCATTTCTGAGATTTTGTTGTTGTTGTTCAAGGATTGGAAGTGGAATTCGTTTTCTATTTCTCCTTTGGTTTCGCGTATGGACAAGATTTTTTTTTTTTTTTTTTTTTAAACCAGATTTTTTTTAAAAGGGTTAAAAAAATGTTTATATTATTATATTATTTAATGGGATGTTTCTCCTAACGATTTTTTGTATTTTTTAAATAATATAATATATATACTAATAATATATATATATATATTATAATATATATATATATAATATACTATAATATAATATATATTATAGATATATATATATATATTATAATATATATATATATATAGATTATATTATATATTTTGTGGCTTGCAGGAAAATATCGCGAGCCCTCGTACTGGTCAGTTTTTATTTTATTATTATTATTAATTATTATTATTATTATTATTATTATTATTATTATTTATTATTATTATATTATTATTATATATTATCGTGTCCGAACCATCTTTAGCTTGATGAATAGGGTACAAGTCTTCCCACATGCATATCCTGTGGTTATATGTCCTTTGGTGATTGATGTCACTCATGCCTTTTCATCCCGATCGATGCAATATATCCTTTGGTGATGAAGTCAGTCAGCCCTTAAAAGACTTTCCCCCCTCCCTCAGAAAAAAAAGAGAAAAAAACCAAAATGAAACTCTGTTGATAGACACACTAAAAGGAAATGTCTTCTACCCTACAATTGTTAAATCCCCATAAACCCTGGCCTGCTGCACCGGTATATCAAAACCCAATATCTTTGAGTGTCCCTAGTGATGGTGATCGAATCTGTGAAACTCGAGATCATCATCATCATCATTCGTGTCTGTCACTTCCTTCACCCCCCCCCCTCCAATTTTTCTTTGTCGTCAATTTTTTTTATATATGGTACTACTTGATTATCATCATTATGACCGTTGTCAAATGTTGACCTTTACTAAAATCTTTTCTACGAGTTTATATCTAGACTGATGTGTGTGTTGTGTGGTGTGTGTGTTATATGTGTTGGTGTGTGTGTGTGTGTGTGTAGTTTGCAAGTCGTATAGGGATTAAATCTATTACAACTCGTGCACAACGGGTACAGAAATTTGGGACGCTGCGCTAATGAAGAGCGCTCTTTCGAAACCCCCGTCATGCGAATCCTGTAGTAAGAAACCTCATAGAAAGTACCCTTCTTGGAATACGGAAATACCCGCGTGAGGTGCCTTCCCCTATATATCATATAGATATATAAATATATATTATAATATATATTATAGTATCATATATATATATATATATATATATAATATATAATATATATTATTATTATAATATATATATATTATATGAGGTGAGTAATCTTATGCCAGTTACGTGTGTTATTATTTCTGGTTGGTTAGATTTTGATTTAAAGGGTCGATTATTTTTATTATTTTACACTTGTTAAAAAAAAAAAACACGAAATAAGAGCCATTCTTTTTCGAACGTTCATTTAGACTCATTGGCACTGTTCTATAAGGATTCATTTGTGCCACCCACTTTACTCTCTTGTATAGATTCATTGGCACTCGGCTCCCCCCAACTCCCCTTTTTTTTCTTTAAGATTCATTGGCTCTCATCTCTTTCAGTACTCCTCACGGCACTTTGGTTTTTTACAATAAGAACTTTTTTTTTTTTTTTTTAACCCCCTTCTCCCCCCCACCCTCCACCCGCGTTGTTAAACTTTTCTTCCATTCACGAATGAACGGGTTTTTAAAAGTTTTTTAAAGAATGGAGCGTTGTGAGGGAAGGGTGAGAAAGGGGGGGAGGGTTTGGAGATAAAATTGGTGTGAGGGGTTCAGAGGGAGGGGAGGGGGAGTCAGACTCATTGACGTTTATTATTTTTGGTTGGTTTGTATTGACGTTTATGGGGTAGGGGATGAAGCATTTATGGTTTACCAGTTATCAGTATTTAAGAAATTAATAAATAATAATAATAATAATAATAATAATAATAATAATAATAATAATAATAATAATAAATAATTTCGTCTTATTTTAATAATCATGTACGTTAATAAGATATATATAGTATATATAAATATATATATTATATATATATATAAATATTACATATATATATATATATTATATACCTATATATATATAATATATTATATATAATATATTGTATAGTATGTATATATGTGTAACATGAAAGGCTGAATTAAATATTATTAAATTATTAATTAAAAATGTAATTATTTATTTTTTTTTTAATTAAAGACAAATATTGTAAGGGTAGATTTTTTGGACTGATTTATTTGGCACCACAGTTTGGAGACAATTTGCGTTGAATTGAGGCACGCTCAGCTTCTTCTTCTTCTTCTCTTTTCTTTCCTTTCCTTTCTTTCTTTCTTTCCTTTCTTTCTTTCTTCTTTCTTCTCTTCTTTCTTTCTTTTCTTCTTCTTCTTCTTCTTCTTCTTCTTCTTCTTCTTCTTCTTCTTCTTTTCTTTTCTTTTCTTCTTTTCTTCTTCTTCTTCTTCTTCTTCTTCTCTTCTTTTTCTTTTCTTTTTTTATTTTTCTTTACTTCTTCTTCTTCTTCTTCTTCTTCTTCTTCTTTTCTTCTTCTTCTTCTTCTCCTCTTTTTTCTTCTTCTTCTTCTTCTTCTTCTTCTTCTTCTTCTTCTCTTTTCTTTTTTTTATTTTTTTTTACTCTTCTTCTTTTTTTTCTTCTTTTTTTTTCTTTTTTTATTTATTTTTTATTTTTCTTTACTTCTTCTTCTTTTTCTTCTTCTTCTTCTTCTTCTTGAACTATATATCCATTCTTTAGAGTCAAGAAGATTGAAAGGGAAATTAATAGAAGTTTTCAAAATACTAAATAAATTTGACAATATCGATTATAGGCAATTCTTTAGATACGATTTTAATGATTTTCATTAATTAATGACAGAAAGATTTCAAACCAATATAGCAAAGAGTCTTTGATCGTATGATATAATTGACAAATGAAATAGTCTTTCTTGTGAAATAGTGAGCAGCGATAATATAGATTCATTCAAGAGAAAATTAGATATAACATTCTTGGGAGATTGGTCTCTGAGCTTCCAATCAACTTTGACTTTTCTTCTATTAATTATTGGACTGGAATTGATGGGGTTAGATATAGTGAAAACGAATTTAAAATCTATCAATTAGCAACTTGAAACAGATAGACAACTAGAAACAATGTTACCGATAGCTGCTTAGAAACAGATCTGTTTTAAGTGAAGAAACTCATATGTTCTCGCATTAAGCAAGTAAAATAATACTAAGGCTAAACTTGCATTACCTGTGATGTTAAAAGTACATAAACATATTATCTTTATAACCTAACTTGGGCACGTCCAACACAATAAATAAGTCATATACCCAAGAGCAACAAATACTTAACTGACTAGCCTTGAGTGGAATGTAATGTCTTTGCTAGCTTTTCTTTTTCTTTTTATTTCTTTTTTCTTCTTCTAAATATGGTTTTGTGACTGGACTGTTATTTACCAAAATTAGGAAATCTTGCAAAATATTCAAACAGTTTCACACTATTTAAATTTATTAACCAAGACATCTTTTTTATTCAATTATAGTTATATAATAATGATTACTATATATAGTATATTATATATCATATTATAATATATATATAAATACTATATATTATATATATATTATATATTATATATATATATATATATATATATATATATATATATATATATTATATATATATATATAATATATACTATATTTATATATATATATATATATTAATTTTTTATTTTAAGGCTGTTTTAAACACCAATATAATTATATCTAATATAATTATATATATATACTATAGAATTCATATATATATAATATAACAATCAATAATATATAATAATAATTAATTTGCGCTTGTACCGTCGGCTATTTACATGAGTGAATGTGCCACCAGCCCCCATCAAGTATGTCGATCACGAAGACTTTCTTAACCACAACTACTCCTGAAAGCGGCAATACGACCGTTCTCTGTAATAGTTTGGCTAGCCAGACAAAAAGAGGGTCGGTAATATTCACAATTTCAATAAATAAAAAAATTAACGAAATTTATACAATTAATATATATATATATATTATAATAATATATAATATATATATCATATATATATATAAATATATATATTATAATATAGTAAGTATATATTATAATACTGAGTTCTTAGGCAAAGCGTATATTTACGGCGATCAGACCCTATCTAAGGCCTGGCACCTATTACTTCCGCAGAGATTACGTGAGTTAGTGACTAAATGAATGATTGTTAGCTCCCCTCAAGTATAAGTTATTAAATTTAGAAATTAAATATGAAATAAATAAAATAATTGTGAAGTAAGATAAATCATCACAAGGTGTTGTGTTTATGAAACTTCACCTGTAAGTACCAGTGTAATTTGTTAATTGACATAGTTAACACGTGACCTTGATGTATGTTTTAAAACAGTTATAGTCAACCAACCAATGGTTACAAAGAGTTGTTGATATTAATTTTATATGAACAATATAAATTCTGGCCGAGGTCTCTATATTGATTTAACACAACAAATAGCATAAGGAAATAATTATGATAATACCGCCACCAATAATGATATTATCAAAGATATTTATCACGATTATTTATATACCTATATATATATATATATATATAATTATATATATATATAATATATTATAATAGATATATATATATAATATACCTCATATAAATGGCCAACCTAATATATACTAATATATATATATATATATATATATATGTTAAGTTAGGGTGGTGGCAGCATTCAAAAAACATCCAAAAACATTGACACGACCCAAATATCTCTACCACAGAGGTTAGTTCATTAAATGAAAATTTCCATGCAGTCGGTTAGTTAGATAACGTCCTAAAACGAAAAAATAATGGTGCTTTGCAAAGTCCTATGTAATGTGGTCGTCCAATCGGCCATAACAAAAGTGGATCGCCACAAAAGATCGTTGAGTCATGCGAAATTTTTGAACCTCTGAGTCACGAACTAATATAAATGCTACTGAGAGCAACTTTTTTTTTTTGCGCGACGTTTTTAAGATCCTGAAACTTTTTTTTTATTTATTAAATGTTTGGTATAATATATATTATAGAGAATAAATATAGCCCTATAATATATATATATATATATATTATATATATTATAGATACATAATACCTATATTATATATATATTATATATATTTATATATAAATATATATTATATATATATAGATATATACATAGGTTTTTTATAAGCTGTTGACTCCAGAGCGAAAATCAATAATTTAATGTATTGTTTATTTTAATAATTTTAGAGTAAAATACATTAATTTTTGGGTAATCTAACCTTAACCTAACTTAACTTAACCTAACCTAAACTAACCTAACCTACGGTAATAACCTAACCTAACGAAACAACCTAAATTTAACCAAACCTAATATGTAACGGAGGTCACAGCTATATATATTATATATATACTATATAAAATATATATATATATATATAGTATATATTATATATACTATATATACATATAACCGTATATTATATACTAGATATATGATAATATAGTGATAGTAGTAATATATATATATTAAAGGATATTAGTAATGGCTTTAACTAATATCAGGATTTTTTCGTAACACAAGGCTTGTTAACCGATCGTTTGATTTATTGGGTTGCGATTTAAGGAGTTGGAATGTAATTAAATGGAGGTGAAAATGCCCAACAATTTGTGGTATGTACGAAATTCTGCCAAATTTAAGAAATATATATACTATATATATATATATAATATTTAAACATTTTAGGTCAAATTGGCAATTCTGCTTGGATCTGCCATCTACCCTACTACCACATTAAGTATTATTGTTATTATGTATTTTATGTTATATATAATATATAAAATATAAATAAAGTTAATTATATATTACTAGTTTAGGTATAGTAGTTAATACTATATATATAAATTGCCTATTTATGATTATTATATAGTATTATATATATTATATATATATATATAATATATATATATATATATATAGTTAAACGTATATATATAAAAGGCAGGGCCCAGGGGTTACATGTCCGTCGACCGGAATCCAAACTAGGTACATATACCCAAAAGGAGTTCCCCTACCTTAAATAGGGCACTGCGGGAGGCATGAACTTTTTCATATATATATATATATAATATTATATATATATATATATATATATAATATATATATATATATATATATATATAATAATATATATACTATATATATATTAAAGATGGCGTATATCTTTTTCCTCATGTGTCCCGTTGCACACCTTCGTTATACACTGACCTTCATTTGTTGTGTAGTTCATTAGTTGTCGTTAAAGGGGTGTTACTTTCATCGGTGGTAGTGGATTGGTTGGGTTTGGGATAATAGAACTGGAATATAAATGAGTGCGTTTCGAATGCCCTCCTTCCGTCCCCTTTTCATATACCTCTGCCCCAGCCACCCCCCTTTGTTTGCTCTCCAGCGACCCCCCCCCCAACTCTATTTAGATTAGTTTTTGTAACTGTACCTTTTTCCCTTTCTTTTAATCATCTTCAAATTGCGACTCTCTCTCTCTCTCTCTCTCTCTCTCTCTCTCTCTCTCTCTCTTCTCTTCTCTCTCTCCTCTCTCTCTCTCTCTCTCTCTCCTCTCTCTCTTCTCCTCTCTCTCTCTCTCTCTCTCCTCTCTCTCTCTCTCTCTCTCTTCTCATCTTCTCTCTGCTCTCTCTCTCTCTCTCCTCTCTCAATTTGGATACCTTCAATTTTTGATTGATGTTGCAATTAATGAAAATGGAACTTGATCTTCTTTTCTTTTAAAATTGAGGGAGAGAGAAAAGGGGGGGGGGAGGTTGAGAGAGGGAAGGGGGAGAGTATGATGTTGTGAATGGGAGATAGAGATATTTGTCTGTCTGTTTGTTTTTTTACGGTGTTTAGCACTTTTTTAAAAGGGGGGGGGAGTCGTTTATTTGTTTATTTTCCCTTCCGAAAATGAAAAATCTGGGGGTTCTATTCTTGGTAAAAAGTATGAAATTTTTTTTTAGAATAAATAATAATAACAATTGGAAATTGGGATCCATAATTGTTTTATTTTTGTTTTAAATATTGTATCTTTTGTGAAAGCGATACTTTTAAATTATTATTATTATTATTATTATTTAGAAATTAATAATAATAATTATTAGAATTATTTGTATTATTATTATTATTATTATTATTATTATTATTATCATTATCATTATTTTTATTATTATATTTCAGAGACAGCGAATGCGATCTCCATTGCCGACCTCAAAGAAATCTATGGGAGAACAGAACGATGCTCCTCAGCAGAAAGATGAACCTCCTTCTTCTGGAAGATCTTCTTCCTTGTCTCTGCCGAGGGTGGTATCTAGTAGTACTCCGACAAAAGGGTCACCCTTAAAGAAACGCTCTGCTTCTGCAGGGAGGGACTCTCCTCTACGTCAAAATAAGACCAAGAATACCCCTAAAAAGGCTGAAAGGGGGCGTCCTCAACGTAAAAGTCCCGATAAAATGTCTGTTGGAGTCAAGTCAAAACAACAGCGTTCTCCGGCAAGAACTCCATCAGAAGGTGGTTCTCCTTCACCTAAGAGATGCCGGAGAGTACCTGCTACCGAACAACAAGGTTTCCCTAAAGGGTCGTTGACGACACCTTCCACTGAAACACGGGAACAAAGAATTGCCAGGAGCATCGAATCGGTCATCAACTCCTTTGGAAATGATTTTACTTCAGAATCGTCGCCAGATAGTGATACTCGTAATGAATCCGTATCTACTTCAAAATCTCAGTCAAAGATACCTGAAATGGTAAAATCGAGTGGAGAGGTGACTTCAGCAATGGCGGGAAATTTAAAGCGAAGTCGTGGACGACCGAAAGGAAGTAAGAACAAGATAAAGAAGGAACTCGGTGCCAAAATGAAGCCAAAAGGAAAGGTAGGGAGGAAGAAGAAAAGTAAGAAATGTGTCGTTGATCAGGAAACTAGTGAATCCGTACCTGTACCTTCCTCAGATCTTAACAAAGACACGTCATCGTCTAATGGCAACTCTAAACCAAAACCAATTGGTCCCAAATCTCCTACCCAGCAGAAAACACCATCTATTAAGAAACCAAAAAAGTTGAAGAAAGTTTTAGCTTCTAAAATTTCGAAACGTAAGATAGCTTTGAAGTCATCTGAGATAAAGGTTCCAAGCAAGACAGTTGATGGACGCATTGAAGAGAGTGAGTCCTCAGAAGTTGAAATTGACTCTAAGAAGTCACTGAAAAGTGTAAAGGCCGTTGGAAAGAATTTGAAAAAGACTGAGGATGACCTTTCGTCCTTGCTCAAAAAAGGAAAGGTCTCTGGTGCCACTCCATGTAAACCCAAATTAAGTGGCAAGTCTGTTTCATTCCCGAAACTTCAAGGATTGAAAAAAGAAATTATCTCTGACGGCTCCGATGCAGAAGATAAAAATGCAACGAAGCCACCGAAAAAAGTTTTGAAAGATAAATTGAGTAAAGAAGTGAAGAAATCTGTAAAAACTGAAGAGGATTGAAAGTGGGAAACGAGGAACAACGAAAGGGGTTTCAGGAAGGAGAAGGGATTATCCCCCAGTTTGCTACGAGGAAGAGAGCGATCACGAATCGGATACCGATGACTATCCGAAAAAATCTCCGTCAAAGATTAAAAAAGAAGGAAAGTCTCCTGGAAGAAAGAGGAAGCGAAAGAAGATTGATGATGACGATGACGACGACGATGTAGATATAGATCTGCCTCCTCCGGTTGTCGTTGTACCAAAGCGAACTGCTCGAATGGCAAGTTTAAATGCCATCGCAATGATGGCCTGCATGAACGAAGATGCCAAAGTTCCTCTCCCTTCATTAACGCAGAATGAACCGCCGCCCCAAAGCTCGTCTTCAATGGCGCTCGTTCTTCGAGAGAGCACCATCGCACGACATCACTCAGGCGATGAAAGCGAGGACTCCGAAGACGAATTTTCAGACAGAGGTGGTTCTCCATCCTCTAAAAAACTCGATAAGCGAAAACCTGCAGAAGGGGTCAAAGATGTCAAATCAAAAAGAAGACGTCGTCGGCGCGGCGAATTAGATGTCACAATGGATATGAAAGACATGGTAGTTACGAAGAGGATGGCCAGCTTGAATGCTTCAGCTATAATGACTGCCAGTTACTCGACGGAAGCTCGCAGTCGTCGACCCACACCTCATATTCCTTCCCAAACCTCATCGTCTTCTAGGGAAAGTGAAGTCACCAAGATATCGTTCAAAGCTACAAAGAAACAGAGTGTAAAGACCCGAAGCGTTATAACCGTGCAGGAAACTACGAAGAAAGTGAAAAAGGCGCAGACGGAGGGAGGTACAGAAGTTGAGGAACATATTATTGTCAAAAAGAAAGTTAAACACCATAGGCAAAGTGGAGTTCAAGTCGAGGAGCCTATAACGCCTGATTCAGATCACGAAATATTACCCAAAAGTCCTGAAGAGGAAGAGGAGGAAGATGCCGATGGAGATGTCGACGTAGATGAAGCTAGAATGATAATGGAATCTTCAACTACTATTACGTATGTGACAACTCAGACGCATACTGTCCCTGGGACAGTGACCCTCTCCGGGGTACGGGAGTACTCAGTCTCAACGTCCTCCAATGGAAGTAAGACGACTACCATGATGCAGCAAGTGCAAAGGAAGTCTATTACTACTACGTGTACTGCTGGGCCTGTTGCGGCTTCTACTTCGTCAACAATACCAACAGCTCATATTCCTCCAAATCAACATATTCAGGTAACATATTTTAACTTTTTGTGTGTGTGTGTGCGCGCGTGCGTGTGTTTGTGTGTGTGTGTGTGTGTGTGTGATGAAAAGATTCATTTCATTCAGTAAAAGTATTTTAAAATAAAATCTCTTGGAAACTTTTAGATTTTTAGACTTTAGAATTTTTAGAAGCATTTTTATATTAAAAATAAAATAAGAAGTATTATTTTTCATGAAAGATTACGAGAAAACTTAAGAGAATATCAAGAACATAAAGTTGAATTGGGTTTTTGAGTGTTTTGGTAGAAAATTATGTAGTTGTGTCGATGGTTATTAAAGGTATATAGAGGAAGCAATTAAGAACTTTTGAGTCATTAAAAACTAATATCAACCGTGATATCTCTGCCTTCGATCATACACAGATTATCAGGACTGTATTCCTTGTTTTAGTATTAGACTCAAAGAGATTAAACAAATCACACCTTTTGATGAAGTTATGATGTTTGGTATAAAGGAGTTGAAAGGGGGGGGGGTGGAGGAGGTGTAGATAGAATAGCTCTGAAATCATTTAAATAAATAATTTATTAAATAAATAAATAAGTAATTTAAATAAGTTCGAGGGATTTTTGATTTTGAGGGAAGTAGCAGAAGGTAAGATGGCTGTTGCACCGCACCGTTAACAACATAGCAAAACTAGAAGAAATATTTCTCTTTCTGTATGTCTTCTTTTTGCTCTTTCTTAGTAGTCCTTTCCGGTCCTCTTCCTTCCCTTTCTGTTTCGTCCTTCTCTTTCTTTTCCAACTATTCTGGCACTTATCCAGAATGGTTGGAAGAGAAAGAACGTGAATTGGACGGAATAGAAGGACTACCCAGAAAGGGAAGGAAAAAGGACTTTTAAGAAAAAACAGAAAGAGGACGATCCATAAAGAGTAAGAAGAGCATAATCCAGAAAACACAGGAAGAGAAAGTCCATGAAAAGTCAGGGAGAGGAGATTCCAGAAAGGCCAGGACTTGGACGAGCCAAAATAGACAAAAGAGGACGATCATGAAAGGTCTGGAAGAGGAGAATCCAGAAAGGGCATAAAAAATATGACCCAGAAAGGGGCCGGGAATTAGTATGAACACAGAAAGGTTAAATTGCCTAGAATAATTGTCTTGAATTAACAAGAGATCTATAGCAGGAAAATCAGAAGATTCCAAATCGGTAGCACAAGATGAGACAGCATTGTGCTCACATGAGCACAACACATCTGCCTTTGGATGAAGATATAAAGAGTATGAGAGAAGTGAGAAAGGTTTACGTACATATCATTGAGATAACTGAGATTTGAGTTAAGAACAGGATTTTATATTATAAAGTAATATTTTGTAAAATTATAGACTTTCAAAACTTACAGTTTCTAATAAGGGAATAATTTATTAAAATCTCAGCACTCCTGTGCCGGAACTAGGATTTCTGGAGTCAACCTCCCATATATATATATATATATTATATATATACTATATATATCACTGATATATATGTATATATATATATATATATATATATTATTATAACTATATTTATATATAAACACTCTAATATATACAACTATATATATATATTATATTATATATATAATAAACATTGATGTTGATGTTCTTTAGTATATTATATATACTGTTTCACTTTCTCCTTCTCTCTCTCTCTCTCTCCTCTTACTCTTTCTCTCATTCCTCTCCTCTTCTCCTCTCTCTCCCTCTCTCCTCTCTTCTCTCTCTCTCTCTCTCTCCTCTCTCTCTCTCTCTCTCATCATTCTCTCCTTTCTATGTCTCTATATATCTGTATATATCCTGTGTACTGTATATACTAGGTAGCTTTATCTTGTTACTTGATAAACAAATTTGGAAACTGGAATTATTCTATATTTATTTATTTATGTTTCAGGTTGCCGCTAATGAACCAAGGGGTCCACCACCACCATCAACCAGAATGCCCCAAAATTATTCTCCCTTGGGAGCTCTGGAAGTGATGCAACCTGTGATGCATCACCCTCCTCCACCTCCACCCGCCCCCCACTCGTCTCATTACATGCCCTACCCTCATCCTCATCATGGATCTCCTATACCTCACCCTCATATTCATCATCACCCACCCTCCTCCACCTCCTCCTGGGGTTCATCCTCCCCCTATGCATATAAATCCACATCATCATCATATCCCTCATCATCCTTCTTCACCTTATCCTCCGTTGTCTCCACACTCTCCTCCATATCCTCCTCCCCCTCCTTCTACTACTGTATCTTCGGCTTCATCGCCTCCTTCTTCAACAACGACTACAACATGCACTTCTTCCCCTTCCACCACTCCACTTCCACATCCTTCCCCAGGGTCATGCCATCCTTCCACCCCCAATTATCGTTCCCCTTCGAATTGTTCTCCGGGTTTTCCGTCGCCTGTAAGTTCGCCAAAGCAAGGGGCTTCCTCCTTCAGAGATGATAGGCCTCCTCCAGTTAATGGACCTGTCGAAAGACATCATTCAGCTTTTACGGCTCCCACTTCATCTGTACATTCTCCTGCTGCACCCGGTAGTTCTCACGGTAAGAATTTTTACATAGCTGTTGTTATTCTTTTTGAATGTAGATATGCATGAAAAAATTTATATATAATATATATTATATATATATATATATATATATATATATATTACCCAAAATTAAGTTAGTGATACATAAATATATATATAATGTATATATAGTATATATATATATATATATATATATATATCAGGATACCAACCAGTTAGTGGACCCATTCCTACTGGTGGATCTTCCTCTGTTGGTTCATACAAGCCTCCACAGGGGTCCCCTGGAAATTCAGCATCGACAGGCCCCCCTTACTCTTCACCTTCAAGACTTACGTCGCCTCCTCCGAGTTCTCCTGCAAGCAAACCACATTATAACTCAGTTGACCACTACTCTCCGGCATCTCCTCCATACCAACCTTACCCGTACCCTCCCCCAGGAGGCTCATCTCATTACGACAAATATTACCCTCGCACCCCTTCTTATCATCTTTACCAGCCTCCTTATTCTGGGGGTCAGTATCCCCCTCCAGGGGAATACGGCTATCAGCCTCCTCCATCGGGCACCGTTCATTATTCTCAGGAGAGCTACACCTCATACACATTGTGTGTACCGGCACCTCCACCACATGCCCCCACTTCTCAGCTCTCAGTTACTCACCCTTCTTCTACTTCTTCTGCATTGGCACTTCCACCACCACCTCCCGCCACATCAAATACGCCTTCATCTCTAATACATCACCCCTCTACACCATACACGTCGTATCACTGTACGGAGTATACACCGATGTTCTCGTACCCAGCACCACCGGGTATGATTTTAAACATTAAAGTTATAGGTGTGTTTTTTGTACGCTTTTGTTTTTGTTTTTGTTTTGTATTTTTGTTGTTTTTGTTTTTTTTGTTTGTTGTTCCTTTTGTATTTAGAATCTGTGCTTTTTATGTATTGGGTTATTTGTACTTCTTTAAGAAATTTAATTTTTTATCAATTTATAATCCATGCATCCCTTTCACCTTGTATGATATTTACCCTTTGGTATTTTGAACTTTTGCTTTGTAGATATGCTTTATCTTTATCTGTTAATTATTTGCATAGAATCCAGTTTTATTTTTTTCTATGATTGGTTTTATAATATATAATGATGAATAATGATATCATACATACTTTTTATATATATAGATTACTATATATATGATATTATATTATATATACTATATATTATACTATACTATATATATATTATATATATATACTTACTATACTAAATATATTATATAATACAATAATTTATATATATATATAAATATATACGGTTATATATATAACTATATTATAGTATATATATATATATATATATATAAATATATATATTAATATATATATATATAATATATATATTCAATATATATATATATATATATATATATATATATATAATATTTCATATTTTTTATTTTTTTGGTTTTTTGGTTTTACAAGGGCTTCGCAGAATTGCCACTTGCTGTCAGCAGCGAAGTCCAAAAAACGTATCCCTCTGGGCCCCTTTACTGGAGGTGGTAAGGGCCCAGATACTTCTTGTTCCTCCTCCTCATCCCCCTCCTCCTCTACAACGTCTCCCACTGCTTCAGATTGTAATGACACTTCTAAGAAGCAGGGACCCGGACCCGGACCCGGCAATTCGGCTTGCCATAACTATCATCAGTATTATAGTGGATCTGTACCACCACCACCACCACCGCAGCATAAATCTCAACAAGTTTCCAATATGGCTTCTCCTACACCACCTCATCCTCATTTTCATCATCACCAGCAGCAACAACATTCTCATCATCAGTCTTACTCAGCAAAGCCGAAAGATATAAAAGATGCGCCGCACCAGTCCTCTAATGAAAATTCTCCTTTGGCTGCAGGAAGCAAAAGTGAAAATGCGTCTGCAAGTCGTGAAAATAATGGGAAAATACCGGATGAAAAAAGGCCTTGCTCCCAATTCCCTCTGTTAAAAGCGGGCATGATTCACAACTCGGTGACTGTTACACCATTGTCTTTCAGAAAGGATTTAGGGGTCAAAGAGAGAGCTAAGGACGTAGTGCCTCATTCCACTTTCCAAACAACTGTGACGTCCTCTTCTACATCTACCTCAGCTCCCGTTGCAGTAGCGGTGTCTGCCCCTGCTGCACCGTTGGTCGTTCCTATTTCATCAGTTAAAACTACTACTGTCACAACTAGTTCAGTGTCGACCACTTTTGCCGCTGCAACTACTACGACAACATCGTCGCAGCGTTTAACTTCTCAAACTCTCACAAATTCCTCTCCAAGTGTAGTATCTTCTTTGCCTTCTATTATTACTACTACTACTACTAATTCAGTGTCTTCACGAGGTTCTCTACTCGCCATAGCAACTCCACTTCCCGTGCCAACTTCGACGCCTTTAGATTCGGAGGAGGATAAAAGGAAACACACCACTGCCAGTCCTGTAAACGATTCCCCAAATGAGGATATTAAGAGAAGTGCCAGTGCCTCTACGAGTGTCAATGGTGGGGCACTCATACCTATTATATTTCCAACCATTAGCTCGCTCAAGACTACCACTTGGGTTGTGCAACCAAGTAGTGCCTCTCCAACCGCCTCTTCCATATCTTCCACATCTACTGCAACAAATCACCAGCATCATCATCGTCATCATCAGTCTTCGGGTAAAAATTTAGTAGATACTGCTACACATTACTCATATTCATCCCCCACTAATAATACAATTAGCGTCAGTTTGTCCAATCCTGTTTTGAGTAGTACAAACTCAGTGATGTCAACTTCTACTCCAGTAGTGGCCACTTTAGAAAGAATTTCCCACGTTCATGGCCCCAAAATTCAATCTTCAATGCCAGTTGTTAGTGTTAGACAAAACTTCTCAGACCATTCAAAAGGCATTGAGAGAAAAGATATTCACAAAGAAATTAATAATGGATCATCTGCTTTACAAAGGCCAGGAGGTAGACATCACCTTCTATGCCAACCACTTCCCCTTAGTCATACCAAAGTAACTTCAGTGCTCGCCAAAGTTAAACCTTCTAATTCCTTAGGTATCCGATCAATTGCTGAGGATGCTGCAAAAAGTCATTATAAATCAAATACCAGTGAAATAAATGCTGCTAGTCTGCCAAAGCTTCCAAAAAATGACAAGTGCATTTACTTGCCTCGAAAAAGAGGACGCCCTCCCAAAAATAAAGACGTCGATCTATTAACAATTGTAGGAATGGAAGAAAGCATGGCCAGTAGCAACGGGACACCTGAGAGCAAGCATTTTTGTCTTGCCCCAGGTGATGTCAGTGGCAGAGATATGTCTAACAAACGAATGTCTGTCCTGAAATCATCTGGGGCCACGATATCCCCGCCAAGGAGGCTAGAACTCCAGCAGGAGCAAAGAATTAAAAAGGATATGAAAGAGGACATGAAAATTAATGTGAAAACGGAAGTTCCCGTGGGGAAAATAAAGTCTGAAAGAGTTTCCCCAAAGCAAGGTTTTAAAGAGCCCAAATGCAAGCTCTTAAATGGAGATTGTGACATTTTTAATGAGATGCCTGGAAAGGTACTCTTCAAGGGAACTTATATACATCCTTCATTGGGAATTGGTAACCATGATAAGAAGAAAGAGTTGAATGAACGAAAAGTGAAGAGTGAGGACCCAGATTCTTGAATGATATTTGTAGTCCGATCCCAGAGGAAAAGAAATAACCCCAAAGTTTGGTCACGGCTACGAATATGTAATCCGACAGGAGAATAAAAGAGTAGGAGGAGGGAAATGGGTTAAATTGGATTTAAATATAAGTTAGACACCGTAAAGGGGATAGTCTCTTAATTATTATTTAAAGGAGAAAAACCGTAAGAGGATACCTCATAGGGGAGGGGGAACTACTTATCCTTCACTAATGACAGCAATGGAGGCCTGAAATTCCAAACGAGAATGATGATGAGGGCAAAAAAGCAGTAAGATGCTGTTTTTAAATAAATTGAATGCATTTGTCACATTAGAGGACGGTAGGTCGTCAGGAGAAGGAAAAGGGAAGTAAGATTATGAGGAAGAAAAAGGTATGATAACATGGGTGGCGTATTTGGTTGGTGAATACATGAAGGCATAAGTATGGGCTAGGGTTAGTGACCAGATCATTCCCACAAGAAAAATAATTAATTATTATTATTATTATTTGTATTATTATTTTGATTAGGGGTTTAAAAGGAATTAGAGGTGGGGGTGGCAGGGAATTGTGTTAGAATGATGGAGATGGTAGTGAGTGAAGGGTGCCCTAACTTATGCAGATGATTTGGTTTGTGTGGGCGAATTAAGAGAGTTTGGAGAGGATTGGTAGAGAGATTTGAAGGGTTTGTAAAAGGAGGGTTTGAAAGCAAGAGTAAGTAGATAAGAGCAAGGTTATGGTTGTGTGAGTGAGGAAGTATAGTGTGAATTATTTAATGGTGGACAAAGCTGGGAAAGTGTTGAGTTTTAAATATTTAGCTATACTGTTGGATGAAAAGGGAAGGTGATGAAGATGATCTAGGGTTCATATTAATGAGGAAGGTTGCTGGTGATTTTAATTCGTTGGTGGGTGTAAAGGGATTAGTAATTGAGTGTGACACAGAATGTCTTTACCACTTGAGGGTATGTTTGTTTACTGTGTTTATCAAGTGAGACTATGGTTCTGGAATAAGAGGTATATTAAAGTACAATGTGTTCCAGATGGACAATTTAGGGACGTGTTTAAGTGTGAGAAGATAATTGATAATCATGATGGAATGAACGTTCGAAGTTTGTATGGTGTGAAAAGGGGTAAATGAAGAGAATAAAGTGAAAGTATGTATGAAGACGTTTGGTCATAGTGGAAAGAGATGGATAGTCGGTTTGATTAAGGAATGTATAGTGGTAGAGTGGTGTGGGAATATCGACGGACACCTGGGAGACCGAGAATAAAGTGGATTGAGTCAGTAAGGAATGCCTGGATGATAGAAATGTTAGTTTTGGCAAAAGGGAAGAAAAAGGTGCAATAATAGATGTGAATGGGAGGTTTCTATGTGAAGGGGTATGGTTGGGCATTATATATGTGAATCCCAATGTTTGACGAGATGCGATTGTGAGGGTCGTCGCGGTCCCCAGTGAAGCTATAGGTGGATTTCTGATGCGAGGAGTTCCTCACTAAAGGTATAAAGGGGATGGTAAGGCCCTGCTTTCTTTTCGACCTTTGCCTCCAATATTCTTTCTACTAATTTCTGTTTCCGGTGCATGCTTACTCACCTTAGCTCCACCGTTTATTATATATATTATTATTACTCAGAAAAAAATTAAACTTTATTATTGTGTATGATGCAACATATTACACAATACTATTTAAACAAATATGTAATATAATAGTTAATGTGAAATATTATTATTATGACAATTTGTAATCAATTAATTGTTGATTTACATAGAAATCAAATCGGAATAATAATACTAATTTATTGGATGTCTTCTGTTTCAATTTTTCTTCTTTTTTGCAGAATACAAGATAATGATTGTTCGAATTGTTACATACGCAATCGTCATAAGAAAGGAGACACGTGAGGTTAGGGATTGGTGTCTCCTACGCTGGCCCAGAAAAGACTGATCTTCCTATGTAGCCAAAGTTTGCCCTTTTGGGAGCAACAATAATGTGTCAAAGGATATATTTATCTTCATACTCCTTTTCTCTCCAAGCTGGGTAAGGTGCGTAATGCAATTCGGAAAAGAAAAGAAGTAGAAGAATATGCCAAGTCGAAAAGAAAGCCCAGACTTACCCCCTGTTTACCATTAATTAGTAAAGAACTCGTTCGAGTCGAAATCCCTTAGACGCTTCACGGGACGGACGGATATACTATGTAAATCGTCAAGTGTATGGTTCATTCCCTGGCCAGTGGGCAACATACAGCCATCAAAAACCGCATTCTCTCTATTAACCTTTTTGCTCTTCATACCGCATTTCTCGTCTTAGAATTCTTTACTGACTCGTCACTTTTCTTGTCTCCCAGCGATGGTTCCACAGACTCACCACTCTACATCCGCTTAACCAACCGACTAATCATCCATCCTTAAACCATCTCAAACCATTTATTCTCTCATTTACCTCTTTCTCACACTACTCAAATCAAAATACTTCATCCTATTATTATCAATTTTTCACACCTAACCCCGCCCGCTAAGATTGTCCCATTTGCAACCATTATTTGTAGATCTACCTCTTATTCAGACAAAGTCTCAATATAACATTAAGGGTCAGCATTAACCCTCAATGTAAGAGACTCTAGCGCACTCAATATGACTTATCCCTTTACATACCACACACTTTAATTGCGCAGTCACTGCCATCCGAATTCTATACTCTCTCTGCATACGTTCTTTTCATCCAACATATGTCTAAATTATTAACTCAGACTGTTCCTGCTGCTCAGCCATCTTAAATAACTTAACAGAGGCTTCTTACTGGAAACCATAACTTACTCTTGATTTACGTTACTTTCAAACCTCTTTCACATCACTCAAACCCCTCCTTTTAATCATCCTCTCAAACTCTTTTCAGATTCACTCAAAACCAAATCATTCCGCATATAATAAGTAAGGGCACCTCATCACTCCATTATATATAATATAATCATATAGTATATATATTTAATATATATATAGTATATATATATATATATATATTATATGTTTATATATATCTATATATATATTAATATTATATATATATATATGCTTCTTTCCAGATAATGGGTTAGGGGTGCGTATCTGCAGGGAATAGATGTTTAAGGTAGAAGAGATGAGTAAAGGAAAGAAAAGCCCAACCCTTTACAACCCTCCTCTGATTCTTAATTAAGGTGAGAGCTCATTCAGTCAAAAAAAATTCCCTATGAGCTTCCATGATCGCGACAGCTACCTACTGTGGTATCTGTATATGAGTTTCTTACTTCTTTCGGCCGCAATCATGACTCTCTCCATCAAAACCTATCGACATTCATCCTATTTTGTACTTTGTCCTTAGGTTTTGGAGAATGGCATTCCTTTTCTTCAGACATATTTACTGTTCAATCCATTTTTTCTTTGTTCTCAGTCGTCTGATTCAAACACTTACCATTATATCTACCCTCTTTTTATCATTCCTTCGTATAATGACAAACATTTATGCACTTCGCTATTTTTCATTATACGTTCATATACACAAACTCCCTTCACATCAACAGAATCTCCATAATTGCGTTCATTCTCATTTTATTCACAATTCTTTAAGATTTGTTCCATTGTAAAACAGTTGTCTTTAATCTATTCTCTATTCATACCATGTTCAATAATATACAAACATACATTCATGCATACATACATTTCATTTACATCCCCGAGGATTTAATTGCACCATTACTTTAACCATTCCTAAGTTTATCTACTACACTGATCATTCCGTTTCCCTTTTCATCCAACATATAGAATAAATATTTAACAATACTCAATTGTCACTATCCAACATAAGTTACAACCTCTGGACTCTTTCTTAACTTTTCTACAGTCTTCTCCTTATCCATCTTATTACTCATTCTTTTTTACCACTGCATCTTTAAATAATTTTATTTTCATTTGGTCCTAAATGCCTTCAAGGGAAAAAGCACACTTAAAGAGAATATTGGTAAAAGATTTCCTGTTCTCGTAAGAGTATAGAGAAGAAAAACTGGATTGGAAAATAATTTAAATACTATGAAACGCACTAAAATGGTTATAAGAAGAAATGATGGAGATTATCTCTTGTAAGTGGAGAAATAATTTAGTAATGGCTGAAGGAATGACGATGGGAAATATGTCAGAGAGAAAATAGTTCTTAGACCTACAATCAAAGGAAATAATATGTTTTTTTTTGGTTCGATAGGAGCATAATTATATCCCTGAAGCTAAAGATCGAGAGAGACTGAGACACTGATTGTATGTTGTGAATTGAATCTCGATGTTCTTTTCTACCTGTTTTTCAGCCAACGTTTTCTGTTCTTTGACTTGCTTGAACTATATCAGACGTATTTTTTGAATTTCTTTACATTTTCAGCAGACAATGACTTTACTCTCTCTTTGAAATATTGAGAATTGGGAAATTTTGTTTCGTATCGAAAACTCAATTTTAATTTGCTCTATGTATTTATTTTTATATTAAATTGCTATTTTTTAATGATAAGTTATATTATGTATCATATCTATATTATGTATCTAATTCCCAAGTGATTTGTATTATTTATTTTTTTTGTTATTTTTAACTTTCAAGTGCTTTTCTTTCTTTTTTACAGGCGATATGTGAGTTCAATTCTATGGTATTACCGCTGGCCACACAGAGTCACGGACGCCGGGAGAGGCATCGCGATGAAGATTTTGCGTCGAACACCGGGACACTCAGTGTCGCGTGCATCGGAGGACCGGTGCTGACGTTCTCACATTAACTGAGTATTGAGGTTATGTTCAGATTTTTTTTAAACTGATTTTAATTATGTTATCAAACCATATGAAACTGACAAATATTTACATGTTTATATATCTTTACCATGGTTCTAAAATTACGCTTCTGCTTAAATTTTTACATTACAGGACAATGCAATTTCAATTTTTTTAATATATTATTAATTATTATTTTTGTTATTTATTCTTAGTTCATTACACTCCCATGGATCTCCACAGATTGGGGTGGGGTGCGCAACATGCATCCGAAAACAGAATATTAAAGATAGTAATGTGCTGAAGTCAGAACAGAAGCCCTTTCTACTTCAGTCGAACCTGTCGCAGCCAAAATCACCTAGATTTCACACACGCGATAGACCCTCCCCCCCCTCTGGTATATTCGTTAATGTCAGGGTTTATACCCTGGGCCAGGCCCAAAATCATGCCTCGCCATTACCCTTCAAACACTTTTGCCACTTAATCTTAGGTCTCCCCCAGCACACTTCCCAACGTACTCAGCACCATACAACCAACGACTATCATCCAACCTTAGTCCAATTGACCTAAAAAATTTCATTTCTCTTTCTATAAATCGATTGACTATCCAACGAGCTCGGAAAATACAGCAATTAGATTTATACTTCTTATCCAACGTAGTTTCGCTACTATACATTAACACTGGTATGGTAACAACATACCTCATGCAGAACTCTAGCTTACTCTAGAGTTTGTCCCCTTCCATTCACTAAGGATTTAATTACACTAGCCACATTCTACACAACTTTCCTACTACACTTGGCATCATCCATTCCCTTTCATCCACATGTAGGGGCTAAAATATTTGTTCCGTTGGCTGCTACCAAATCGAACATGATTTCAACGGGCTCTCCTCACTTACACTTCTCGCTCATTACCAACCTCTCCTCACTACCACCAACTTTCCTTATCTACATTACTTTCAAACTCTCTTTTACAACCAACCTTTTTTCAGAAACCCTACAATTTCCAAGTTTCTTCAGATTCACACACAAAACCAAATCATCTGCCTACAATTAGCAAGGCACTCTTCTCTCTCTACCATTCTTTATCAGTCTAACACCCTCCTTAAACCTTTCATCATCCATCTCTATATGCCACATTAATAGGCATGGTGACAATAATACATCTGCCTTACTGAATTATTAAACCATTCATTCCTCGTCCATTTATTCTTGCACCGCTTATTACTAACTATATATTTTAAATTCATTCAGAGCCTACCAAAGCCAGATATTCTTAACATTGCCAGAAGATTTCTTAATATTACATCCGTTGGAATTGAAAGTCAATGAATCATAAATAAAGTTTCATATTTTCATATTTGCTCCATGTAAATATGTCTACAATTCTAGCATTTGTAAAGTCTTCTTTCCATTCAACCTCGCTCGTTACTTACTCTTTCAATCAAAATACCAGCATATATCTTCCCTACAACAGTCGATAAACTAATTCCCTTGTAGGTTCTACAGTTCTCTTATCACCCTTACCCTTATTAAGGGTATTATCATATCTTCTCGCAGTCTTCTCTGAACTACATAACTCTCCACAAACCTTTGTTGCGCACTTCCTATCCAAATCATCACGATCTCAATTTTAATTCTTTCGAATCTTTTACATTGATAACATTTTCAACTTTTCTCATTTTCTTAAGGTGATATCTGACATTGTCAACTACATCAGCTTCGACAATTTATGTTATTCTTTGAAGATTTCTATGCTCTCTACATCCCCTCATCAATCACGAAAACACCATCCCTAGGAGTATTCTCCTTACTTTCTTTCTTAACCTTTCGTTCGTACTTCTTTCCAAAACAACTTTCTGTTCCCTTGTAGATACCCATTCATCTTCCTTCCAAAACTGATCATTAACCTCTTTTTCTTCTTCTTCTTCTTCTTCTTTCTTCTTCTTCTTCTTCTTCTTCTTCTTCTTTACTTCTTCTTCTTCTCTTCTTCTACATATGCAACTTTTAGACTTCCTCTTCTCCACATTTCAAGTACATTCCACCACCTATTAACTTAATCACTTTTCATTCACCATTCATTATTGAATTCTTACTTCTTACTGTATAGCAACCCACATACTTCACTTGCACTGCTAAAATTGTTTTCTTCATATGTGTCCAGATTTGCTAAGTTTTGTCCTGTTTACTTTCAACTAGCTTATTTTGCAATTGCCTTCACATACTTTTTCCTTATAACTCTGATCATTTAACTTCTCACTCCTGTTTCTCCCCATTTCCTTCCTTTTTTTCTATCCATTCATCCCTCTACTACCTTACTTTTGCATAAAACAACATAATGATCTGATATTCCCAATCCCAAACCTCTGACTGATTTAACTTCCATTACATACTTTTTAACATCTCTTCCTTCACCAACACAAAGTCAATCATACTCTTTACTTTGACACCATCTCTACCTACACCAACTCTCATATACTTATGGATACTCTTGTGTTGAAAGAAAGTATTATTAACACGTACCTCTCTCCTCACAGAATCAATCACCTTCCTACCATTCTCCTTTTCTCCCGCACCCAATGTCACCTATCCACCCATTCAAATCGCTCAACACAACTATTCTGAAACCGGAGAGGAACTTTTATAGACAGTTCCTCTCAAGGAATTGATCCCGAGCTTCTTATCACACAAACTTACATTAGTAATTTAGTATTCAAACAAACAAAATACACTATACGGAATAAAATATTCTTTCAGAATTACAACTCTTTCCCTCCTTTCTCATCTCTCACTCCAAGCACACCACTTTCACTCCACTCAATCAACCACTTCCTTTCATCTTTTTTTCAGTCACAAGCAAGATCAGATTTACCCATTGTAAATACATCCATCAACTTCCCCCTCTTCTCACCACTTTTTCCTCTATTATTCTCATGTTCCCAATGGAGAAAATTATTATTATTATTATTATTATTATTTTATTATTATTATATTAATATAAACATATTTTATTTTATTATTAATTATTATATCATCATCAGTAGTAGTAGTGTAGTGGCATTGAGGGAGAGAAACAAAGTGGAAAGAATTAAGAGTGAGAAGTTGAATGAACAAGGTAATAAGGAAAAGTACGTAGATTATACTTGAAGATATATGATTGTATACGAAGAAGATGAAACGAACAAATCTGGAAGAATAAGGAGCCTATGTTAGTTGTGAGTGAAATTTGGTGGATGTGCTAAAGGAGGAAGTAAGAATGTTATAGTGAGTTGTGGAATGCAGAGATGATGCAATCGGTTAAAAGTAAAAGGTTAATGAGCAGTTTGAAAGGAGGATGAATGGGAACTTATAAGGGAATAAGAAGCTCTTTATGGGAAGAAGTGCGAAAGGTTAAGATAGAGATTAAGGGTAATCTTCACAGAATAACGAATAGGGATGGTGCTTTCGTAACTGATGAAATGGATGAGAAGAGTGTGGTGGGAGCACTTCGAAAATTTGCATAACATTGGCAGTAATGAAGTTGGTGATAGTGAATGTGTGTGTGGGTTGATGGTGCAAAAAGAAACAGGTATTTTGGGAATGGGGTAATAAGTAGGGTGGGGCAATAGGTGAATTGAGAAAGTTGAAGAATTTTAAATCCGCAGTTATAGTTGGAATTACTAGTGAAATAATCAAGAATAGAGGCAAGATTGTGATTGCCTGGATATGGGAGTTGTGTAGCAAAGTTTTTATGGAGGGTGATAGTTGAGGTATTGGGATGAGAGCAGTAATTACCTTATACTAAGGGTAGGGAATATTACGGGGAACTGTAAGAACTATAGGGGAGTTGGTTTAATGCAAGGTTGGCAAAAAGACATGGATTTTGGTATAGGAATTGCTATTTTGAACTCTTATAAATGAAAATTATAATGGTCAATAGCATTAACATAGCAAATATCCATGGCTTTTTTGACAAACCGTTTATGAGATGGTTTATGGAAGATATTGTTGGTATTACTCGTCGAAAGAGATGCATCGAGTGGACTGTGGAAGAAAGGTGCAGAGTTGTAAGGATAGTCAATCAATTTAATTGAAGCAATTGAAGGATGAAGAATAAATTTATATTTGTTTTATGGACTTGCACGGGGTATGACAGGATTATTAGGAAGCTCTGTGGTAGGGTTATTGATATATGATGTTAGTGGTAGGCCTCTGAATGTAATCAAAGTAGGTATGGTTGGTAGTGAGGATATGTAAGAATATAATGGGAGTTTGAATGGGAATTGGTTGAATATTAATAGTGGAGATGATGAACGGGATGTGTTATGTCTCTGTCAAGTTAAGTTTCGTTTATATCGTAGGGTGATGAAAGAATTAGAAGTGGGGATGGTTAAGGGTAGATTCAATGATGAAAAGAGAAGTTGAGGGTGCTCTGATTATTATGTCTGAATTACTTCGTTTTGTTTAGCAATCTGGAGAAAAGTTTGAGAGGATTTGTAGACGGGTTTTGGCATGGTGTGTAAGAGGAAGGGTTTTGAGTAAATGTAGATTAAGAGTAAGGTAATGGTAGTGAGTGACGAAGTCGGCGGTGTGAAATATGTGATGGTGAGTAATGGAAGAAGTATCCGAGTTTTAAAAATATGGGCTATATCGCAGAGTAGTAGGAAAGGTATGTGAATGGATAAGGTGATGGTGCGATTAAGTCTTTGGTGATAAGAAGATATAGAGTATTGAGTGGCTTGGTTTTGCCATGAGCGATTATTGTGATGTTACCAGTGTTATATGTATATGTAGTCGATACTATGATGTGGAAAAAAAAAAAAAATAAAAGGTATAGATTAAGATACAATCTGTTAGTGACTTTTTAGGGCGTTCTTGATGTGAGAAAAATTGGTAAATGAGGAATGAACGTGTTAGGGAATTGTGTAGTGTGAAGAATGGGTAAATGAGAAAAAAAAGTGTATAATGATGGTTTGGTCATATGAATAGGATGATGATAGTCGGTTGGTATAGTGGTGAGTATAGTGATGAGTGTGCTGCGAATCGACCGGCTGGGAAGAAAATGTGGATGGAGTCAGTAAAGGAAAATGGTAGTTCGGCAGAGGCGAGAAGAAACGGGCATAATAAGGAGTGAATGGCGGGTTTTGCGAGAGAGTATGTTTTGGTGGGCATGGCCCAAGGATTGACCCTAATTGACAAGATAGCCACAGATGAAAATCTTGTGATGCCTGCCAAGGAGCTCTTCATTAGGATTTGACATAAGTAATATTTTTAGCTTGTGTAACTTGACGTAATTTCTAGTTTTGAGTTTTATTTTCTTTCAGATTTTCGTCGCCTGTTGAGAATCTTTCAAGAAAAGGTGTGCCCCCAGAGTTCCCCCGTACCCGATTCAGAAGAAGGATATCAGCGTAAATTACGTCAACCTCCTGGCTGTGTAGTACATGACCTGCTCTTCTTTTGCAGGAAAGTTTATGATTACAGGCAGAAGAGGATACTTAAGAACCCATGTTAATAAACACCTTCTGACATTTTCAAAAACAACCACACTGCCTAGAGAGGTGTCTCACCTTCTTACACACAAATTTTTTTAAGGAATTTCTTTCATTTCCTTATATTTCAAGATTTTGGTATTGCATATTTTTATTGGAGAGTAAGAAAAAGAGCGAGGCAGCGTTAAGAATTCTTTTTACTGTAGATCTTTTCCCCCTCCCCATCCCAAAAAAAACCCGAAGGTAGTCTTGTCCTTAGTCTCAACATTCCAAAGGTCGCCTGGCTTCTGCAGACATTAGTTTCGTGTTTATTATTATTATTATTATTAGTGGTCATTCATTATCATCACGCGAGGTCATCATTATTATCATATTATTGTTATATATAAATTTAAATAGATTAAATAATATTATTTGTTTAGTATAATATTTATCATATCATACTTAAATGAGCCTTAATTCTAAAAAATATTTAAATAATACTATATATAGAGAAGAGAGAATAAATTAAACACTAATAAATATAATTTATTGATAATATACTATTAGTATTTGTAGTACTACCACGATGAGAAAAAAAAATATTTTTTAACATGAAAACAACAAAGATTTTTTGGAAGAAAATAAAAAAAAAGAATTTATATATAGATTAATAATAAATACTTTTTGATAAAAAAGTGGCCTTATTATTATTATTATTATATTATTATTATTATTATTATTATTATTATTATTATTATTATTATTATTATTATTATTATATTATTTATTATTATTAATTAAAGAACTAATAAGAGGTTTTAATTGTAGAACTATTAGAAGTTATTTATGTAAGGGCATCATTCATTTCGTTGCCATATTTTTCTAAAGCGTTTGTCGTTAGTTATGATTTGATTATCTTGTAGGTTGGAAGATGTCAATTCATTACCAGTCACATAAAAGTTTTATATGATTAAAACTGCTTGCTCACGAGCAGAAATATATCAAAATTGTGGTGATGGGGGATTGGCCGCCTTTTTCATCCCTGATTAATGCGTCCCAGATTTTTGTTTTTCGTATGGCACTCGAGTTAGGTTAAGTGCGTTATAATGAGGTCTAGTATCAAATTTCAGGAAAAAGCGGAATGGGGGCCAATCAGTATCAAATTTTTTTGCATTTTGTGCTGGTAGTTGCCATAACTAGTTTAATACAAAACACGTTGGTCGAAGACACGTTTGTGGGAGTATTAAACCGCATAAGATTATTAATGATCCAACTATCACGATATCAAATAATTGTTTTGCAAACAATTTCAATTAAATAAATATGCCAATCATAAAAAGCTGATGCCCTTATTAAAAACACCAATGATATATTATATATATATATTATATATATTATATCTATATATATATTATATATAATATATATATATATATATATATATTTATATATACTAATATATATATATATATATATATATATATTATAATATATATATATATATATTATATATATATATATTAAAATTTTTTGAACTTATCAAACTTTTTTTAATTAAGCTACTCAAATATATATATATATATATATTATTATATTATATATATTATATATATATTATATATAATATATATATTATATATATATATATATATTATATTATATTCTATATCATATATATATATAGATATATATATATATATATTGTTGAAAATTAAAATTGTTTTTATTGCATGAATGCTATTTGAGTGAATGAAAAAAGAATATGTAAAAAATGGGGGTTTTTAAAAAAAATTTTTTTGGAATTACTTTTTTTCAATTTTGATTTTATTATTTACTCTTCCCATTTCTTTGAGTACGTTTTTTTTTTTAGCAGTCAGCCGGAATGGTATTTAAAGAAATAGTAGAGTAAAGTTAAGAGAAATTTAAGATACCCCAAAGAATAGTATGGTACTAAAAGGAATAGTAGTAGATTAACTGTTTCAAAGAAATAGTATGTCTTCTACCCCAAAGAAGTAGGTATAAGTATAGAGATACAGGTTTTAATAAGATGAGAGTTAAGGTAGCCAAATAGGACTGGTATAAAAGGAATAGTAGTGTGGTGAACAACGGTTTCAAGAGAGTTATGGTACCCAAAAATAGGTATTAGTAGTAGACCTAACGGTTTAAGAGAGTTTAGGTCCAAAGAATAGGTACATGGTATTAAAGGAAATAGTAGTAGTAGTAGATAACGGTTAGAGAGGTATGGTACCAGGAATAGGTAGTAGTATATACTAACGGTTTTAAGAGAGTTTTAGGTACCAGATTAGGTACATAGTATTAAAAAGAATGTGTAAGTGACTAACGGATTTTAAGATAGGTATGGTACCAAGATGTATAGTAAGTAGAACTACGGTTTAAGAGAGTAAGGTCTACAAAGATAGGTAATGTTATTAATAAGAATGTATAGTATGTGATCCAACGTGTTTAGACGAGTTAAGGTCAGAAGTAGGTATGGTATAAGGTAGATTTACCGTTTTAAGAGAGAGTTGAAGGGAAAGTATGTTTTAATGGACATTTAATCTATTTTTTTATATCGGCTTTGTTCCTATTTAGTACATTATTTTTTAATTTTGTTTTTTTTTTATTCCATTTATATATGCAAAGAGTTGCAGATGTTAATTGCCTTGTATGGGTATTTTATATATATAATATATAAATATATATATATTATAATAAATATATAATAATATATATATTATTTTATATAATATAATATGTATATATTATTATATCTATATATATATATAATATACTATTAAACTTAACAAAGAAATAAATTATTATTATTATTATTTAATTATTATTATTATTATTATTATTTTTATTATTATTATTATTATATTATTATTCTTATTATTATTTGTAGTGTATGTTTCTTAGTTTGTCTCAGATTCTATATCTTTGTACTAATGTATTTATTAAATATTCATTTGGTGGGTGTATTATGATACTTTAATGATTGCTCTTAGTATTATCAATTTTTTGGAAAAGGTATATATATAAGGTTTTTATATATATGTCTACTGTATTTGTGATAGATATTATATAATATATATATATTTATATATATCTATAATAGAAATTTAATATGAATATCTATTGATCTTTAGGCAATCAACATTTGTTCTATAAGTAATATATATATATATCAAGGTAGATTTCCTGCTTTCAGCCCAAACCGGTACTAGAGAGAGACTGGTATTATTATTATTATTATAATTAATTGATATTAATTGAGTAGCCTGAGTATTGTGAGAGTTAGTATTGATAAATTATCGTTACAAAAAGGAAAAATCGTAGGCATGTTTGTTATAAAATATAGTAAAATTTATGTTATTAATATAAAAAAATTTTTATTTTTTTTCTTCCTATCATAGAAAACGTTTTTATTCTTAAAAAATTTAAATTGTTTCCCATGACTCTTTTTCCCATTGGTTTAACGGACTATAATTTCCTATTAGGTCATTCTGTTTTAATTAAATTGAACCTTTCATTTCTTAAATTAGAAATTATTATAAAAGTTTAAAAAATATATTACATTAAAGTTTCTTAAAGAAAATGAATATTTGTGCACTTTTCTTCTTTCTTCTTTATCTCCTTTTCTCTCTAACTTTTGGTTCTAGGTGCGCAGTGCAGTGAAAAGAAGTAGTAGAAGAATATGACAAAAGTCGAAAAGGAAAGCCCCACCGCCGTCTCTGTACCATTAATTAGTAAGAATCGTCGGAAATTCAGAAAATCACCAGAGCTTTCACGGACGTGACGACCCCAATATGGTAAATCGTAATGTAAGGGGTCATTCATTGGCCCAGGTGGGCACAAATATACCCCCTCAAAAAAAAACATTCACTCTTATTAATGCACCTTTATTCTCCGCATTTGTCTCGTCAGACACATCGTCTTCTGCTCAATACTTTTCTTTCGGTCTCCAAGCCAGTCGGTTTCCAACAACTTGCAGTATACATCCGTTTAACAACCGCCTATCATTCATCTTTCCACATGATTAAACCATATTAAACATCTTTCATTTATTATCCTCGTTACTTTCTTCACACCAACAACTCTCTAAATTCATTCCTATTTTATCAATTCTTCTCAACCTAACACACCCACTAAGATTGTCCATTGAACACATTGAACTATTAGATCTATAATTCTTATTCCAGACCATATGTCTAACTTAATATGCAATAACACGGTTAACACTATACCTCATGAAGAATCTAAGCGCACCTCAGCTTAGTCCTTTACATTATCACGATTTAATTTGTAGCCAGGCCTATTTCCTTGCCATTCAAACTTTTCCTACTCACTTTTGCATCATCTCTTTCCGCTTCTCTCTTCTTCTTTCTTCTCTACCTTGTTTTTCCCAAGATTGGAGAAAGAGTGCTACAAGGAAAAGAAAAGCAATAGGAGAGTATGACAAATGTGAAAAGAAAGCCAGCCTTACCGCCCTTGTACCATTAACTTAGTGGAAAAACTCGTCACGATTCACACTTTCTATAAACTTGCATCATGTTCTCTCATATCAACATCATACCTAATATTTAAACCCCAAGACACTTGTTCAGTGCTCACCATTAAATAACTTAATACTGAGCTTTGCCTATTCCAACCATAAACTTATCTTATCTACGTTTACTTTCAACCTCTTTTTACACACCGCCAAATCTCTTCGAATCTTCAAAACTCTTAGGATTCGCCACACAAAACCAATATGCATATTCAGAGTAAGGACCCAGTATCTCATTTCCCATCATTTTCTTAACACATTTCTGCCACCCCCATCCTAATTCTTTCATAACCATCCAAATACAAATTTGAATAAAAAAACGGAGACAACAACCTGCCTCACTCCACTTTTAATACTAAAACAATCAATTTTGACACTCATTTTTTTTTACACACGCCGTCCACTATCGTCATACATATGTTTGATTCCATTCAGAAGCCTACCGACAACACCATATTCATAACAATGCATAGAGCTTCCTATTAACTCTATCATATACGCCTGTTGCAAACTCATAATACCTAAATACAATTCATTCTCTTTCTTCTTTTTCTCAATATTTGTTTCAAGGTAAAGATTATGATCCACACATTCTACCACTCCTAACGCAACCTTGTCTTCAAAAATCGTCATTCATCATCGAGAGGCAACGTCTTTCGACCAAAAAGCAGCATATATCTTCCTAATGACACTTCGATAAGCTCATACAAATACATCGGAAAAAGTTTCCATTGTTTAGATTTCCATTGTCTGCATATCGAAATCTGGAAATTCCTATCGGAGCATTTCTTTTTTGCTGGTGAAACCCTTTCATCAAGAGGCAGAAGAAATTATCGAGTTTCGTCCTCTGGCATTAGCATGACTTGGAAATAGCTTTAAAGTTGTGAAGAATTTACTTTTTAAAAGTTGTTGTCGGGGAGCGAAACAGAAATAAAAGCGAGCATCGGTGAGTGGTCTTCTCCCACGAAGGGCGCTTGGCGAGGTGATGCTTGCAGCCTCGGTATTTGGTACACCAGTGTCAACTCAAAGTTTCTGTGTGTCACGGGACCTCTCCGATCTGCGTGGTATTTTTGCCGTCGCGTCCCGCAGCTGTTCGACATAATCTTCAATGGATTGTCCCAACTGACCTCTACCCCTTCGCCGTCGTATTTTCTACTTTGTGGACTATGGCAGCGCGGTCTCCAAACGAAAATAATTATCAGTTGTACACCCCTATATGCATAATATAATATAATAGTGCAATAAATAAAAGACACCGCGAACATTGAGAAAACTACAATCGAGTGAGTAACAGCAATCATAAACGCAGAGATCGTCGAACCTACTGGATGGCGTCCCCAGTATTATTTGAGTAACCCTTGGTAAGCTGTACACTTTGGGCCACAGGTCTAATGGAAACTTCTAAAAGATTGTCCCATATGTTATCTGAATCTTCCCGCTTTGGTAGTAACTACTTTCTTGTATTTCCAAGAAGTGAATGTTCTTTGCAACATGTGATTTTATCTAATATTGGGACTTTATATTGTAAGGATATAATTTTATTTATTTTTTGACTGAATATCATTTCGCCATTCAGATTTTCCCTGTACATGTCAGGACCCACCCATGATGTTGATTTTTCAGCTCAGTGTGGCCGATTCTTTGTGAGCCGTGGTGGGTCCTGTATACATGGACTCAAAAAAAAAAAGTTCCTCTCGATGCTTTCCCTTTCATTATAATAGAGTTTCAATTTAAGAGCAATTTTTCCCAAAGTTTCAAACTATGTTGCTGTAACTGAATAAACCATAGACCGATATATGCAGTCATTTAGTAACACAAGTGTACCAATGTCCCACAATTACTAAATTATTCCCGTTTGATTTGCATTAATGTTCAAGCTTAATGTGGTGAAATCCGAGTTTCTTAAAAAATAATTGATTTCTGTTTTGCATTGACAAACTCTTAAAAACTTTTAAAAAAAAAAATACTAAAATAATCTATCAATGAATTATGTGATGATTCGAGTATTTTTTTTGTATGGTTTTCCTTTCACTCTGGGGAATTACATGAGAGAAAAGCCTCAAAACAAACGCGCTGCACAACCACGAGCAACGCTTGACTCAGACACTTCACTTAACAAGTTACTAATTTAGTTGGTGCAAGTCGGTTTTCGTACATAATAGAAGCGAAGTGTGCAACGGGGGGGAGTTAAAAAATTTTGGTCCTATTCGACTACTTGGATTGGAATGCAATTTTGTTATGGAAATTCATCTGTTATAACTAATAGCCAAGAGTCGATTGGAATCTGGGATAAAGAACATTAAATTTCGTTTACAGAATAGGCGCTGTAGACATGAGCATCCTAAAATCCTTCGGCAATTTGGAAATTCATGTAATCATCAGAATGGTTCTGTGTATAACAAAATTAATAAATAAGGTGACTGAAGATGCCGATAAGTTGGTATTCATTAGACGATTTTTAAAAAAAGTAATTTTGGTTATAAATTACTTAGATTGCATTCGGTTTAGACTAAACAGGAGAGCTGCCAAAATGTTCATCGAATATTTAAAATCAAGATCGACCTAAATTGAATGATACAATTGCTTGTAAAATAAATGATTTAGTAGTTCAGGAGATAAACTTTTATAAATGAAATTTCCAGAACTTGCTTAATTGTGGGAGATACTCCTTTTTTATTTAGATAGTTTTTTTTTTAAATACCAAACAGTTTTGCCGCCATTCGTGGAAAAAATATTTGAAAAAAAAAAAATTCCCGTGAAGAGCTTCTAAACTTTGGGGTATAAAAAATTTAATATAAGAAAGGTGCATCTTGCCCAATTATCCAGGATTTGAAAATTCCATGTCTTCAAACAAAGTCATTGAAGACCATTTTAAGGGGAAGGGGGTTAGGATGAAAAAAAGATGAAACAGAAATGGTTAGTCATCATTAAAACATTTATGGAAAAAATATGTAAAAAATTCCAAAACTTAAAAATATCCCAGGAGAGAAAAGATAACTGAAAATGTCAAAATGAAAAGTTACAAAAAACTCACAGCACAAAGGTGATATTGCACCTTATTAGATCAAATCGATGAAATTTGACAAGTTAATTTTTTTTGAAAATTGGTCCAATGAATACAACTTTTTTGGCATTCCAGTCACTATTTAATATTAGTTTAACAAGTTAATTTTTTTTGTATAGTATATTTTTATGTAACGTGAAACAATTCTGAGGGATGAGTAACATGATTTTCTAAAATCAAAAAATAAGTACCACCCTAATATATATATATATATATATATATATATATATATATAATATAATATATATATATATATGATATTATATATATATATACTATATTATATATTATATATATATATATATATAATAAAAATATATATATTATATATATATATATTACTATATATTATATACTGCAGACTGCACGATGAAATTACCTCCATTTGGCTTATGGTATGATAAGGTTGCATGACATTCCAGGTGCTATGTTTGCTTTCTTTTGCGTGCATCATTCACTAATCATCCTCTAGACACATTACAGACCATGCTGATTCCACACCTCTCCTAGACAAATCTTACAGACACCCCCCCTTTATCCAAATGTGTGTGTGGGGGGGGGGAAGAAAGATTTGCCCACACACGTTATGTCATGCGTGTCGTATAAGGCGACTAAAGGAACGTGGTAGTTGGGGTTGGCTGCCCACTATCAGTTAATTTTCGTTGCAGGAATGCTAATGCATGCCTCGGATGGTCGTTCGTGATCGGCGTAAGCGGCCTTCTATCTTTCCGCGAAAATGTATTTATGGGTAATGGAATGTCAGAGGAATAAATGTTGAGGAGAGAGGGGAGAGGTCATGGATGTATTTATAGAAAGGGCAAATTTGATATTGCTCGCTGTGACTGATAAAAGATTAAAGGAAAAGGTGAAAATGATGGTGGTAGTGGTAAATGATGTTTGTCTGGTGTGGAAAGGATATGAAGAGGGAGGGAGAAAGGAGTTAAATTACTGATTGAGTGACTTGTGAGTAGAGACAGAGACTATGATAATTTTGTGTTGTGTGAAGTACTATAATTCTAATGGTTAAATTTAAGTTTGGTGTGGTTTAGTGAGGAGTAGTGTGGCAAACAAATCCAGTGTCACACTTCGGTGCGATTTTAAAAAAAAATAGAGATCCGATGAAGTGTGGTGCGACGATTCCGGAAAATCCGGTGTCCTTGCAAATCCCAAAGATCATAAATATAAATTATATATTATAGAAAATAATGTTTTCTTAAACGTTTAAATATCATTTTGTTGTTGATCAAGTGGAGTGAGGAACAAGGAGAGGGAGGGGAGGTGTGGGGGGAAGGTAAGGGGGGGGGGGGGGTTAACCAAATTGTGTTATTAAAAAATGCAAAAATGTTATTTCTCAGATACTTATGTATGATGAAAGAATCACGCAACTATATATATATATATATATATATTATATATATATATATATATATTATATATATATATATATTATATTATCTATAGTGTATATATAATATATATAAATATATATATATATATATATATATATATATATATCACTTGTGATGAGTGGTTTCCCCAGCGGGAAGCAGCTGGGGAAAACTTTCTATTAATCATATTCCTTATTTTTCCTTGGCCTGGGGGAAAAATGGAGCAAATATTTTGCTATTCTACACCTCTTTAGCGAGATAGGGGGCATCTTCCCCGTCATGGGGGTATCTTCCCCCGTCATTTAGACATCTCCCCCTCCATGGGAAATACGTCCTTTAAAGTCCATCATTTATTGACTTTTCAGTTTTCTCTATTGCAGACCAGTTAATAATCAGATAATTAAAAATGTACCAAGTAATGTAATGTTACGTTAAGTAAGGTTATTTTAAGTTACGTTAGGTAAATGGAGCTTTATTTGAATATAATACATTCATCATATCAGAAACTGTAGTTGTTATAATATAGGTAAATAAACACTGAATTATTTAAGGATTAATAAACACTAATTTTGGGCTCCTTTGCAGTTTTCTTGACCGACCAAATTTCGGATCATGTCTTTCATCCCTGTCCATATCCATATCTCTATCGATTGCATGAATCCGAACATATTTGACAAAAATAAAAATAAAACTGTATTGAGTCAAAATAAATCTGTATTGTAATAAAAGAGCTTCACACCTTTAAAAATATTTAAAAAAAAAAGTTTAAATCTATGCTACTTAACGTAACATAACTTTACTTAACCTAGCCAAACTTATATTATTATATAATTTATTTCACCTTCCATCGTTTCAATAAACAACAAAACAACAAATTATATAAATACATAGGAAAATAGCTCAAACTCTTGTCACTATGCGAGCGCCGTTCTACATTTTGTTCGATAACGTAACTATGAAAAAAAATGACTTCAACATCATTGGACAGGGACAATGGACATGAGCCCAAATATCTTCGCGTACCGACGATTGAGAAACACTCCTTTACACAATAAAATGTTACTAAAAATGTTAAGCTATTTTTATAATGGTAAAAGTTTACATCATTGTAAAAATACTAAATAAAGAGAGTACGAATATTATTGGAAATATCGGTGATAAATGAACTTTTTCCGTTCCATTGCGGCTGTTTTGATACATAAATTGGTTGATCGGTGTACGAAATATTATCTTTTCACTGGTTTGCATTAGTCTTTTCCTGTCTGGGATCAAGAAATCTAAAACAAAATAAGATGTTACAAGATATATTAGTGATATTATATTCTACATTATATTATGACTACACTAGGAGACTAGTTAAAAACTGCTTAATGATGGATAACTACACTAGGAAGACTGGTTAAAAATTACCTAATAATAGATAACTACACTAGCAGACTAGTTAAAAACTACTTAATGATAGATAACAACACTAGGACACTAGTTAAAAACTAGTTAATGATAGATAACTACACTTGGAGACTAGTTAAAAACTACTTGATGATAGATAACTACATTAAGACTAGTTAAAAACTAGTTAATGATAGATAACTACACTAGGAGACTAGTTAAACACTAGTTAGTGATAGATAACTACACTAGGAGTCTAGTTTAATACTATAAACATATGAACTAATAGGAAAGTAAACAACTTATAAAACATAATAACTGGAATTAGAATTTATTTCGCTTTCAAATCATTCCACCCTAAAATGCGCATTTCGATCGCATTTTATAGCCTCTTAGAATCAATCCTGAAATTCTCTAATTCCTAGTTCGACTCATTCCTTCATTCCAATCTAAAATTACAATTCTTACTTCCAAAGTATGCTTAAACCATTTTTCAAAGAAATAGAAAAAATAATAATTGTATCTTACTTGTGTTTTCGCTCATTTGTCCAGCATACACAAATAAAAACAATGAGTTTTCTATATCAACTCGATTCGTACTCTTAACTCCTATAGGTCTTCTGTATTTGCACCAAAACATGTTCCCATCTATAAAATGATTTTCAATTCTTAAGACCTGAAACATTTGAAAAAGTTATTGGTAAACACTTTTGGCATGAAAAGAGGGAAAAAGTTTAGCAAGAAGGTTAAAACAAAAAAAAAATGACAATAAATTTAGATAAAAAAGCTCCTTTTTAAAGTGTGCTCCCAAGCTTGAATTTTGCATTGGTAAACTATTTCTTCTGCCCAAAAAATATTATCTGAAAAGTATACGCTCATTCCAGACATGTTAATCTATAATATATTGTTTTCTAACAACTGCATACATAAATTTATGAACATAGATTACCTGCAGTTCAACTAGGAAACCACTTGATATATAAAACATCACATAACCTCCGGTACTGAACGCAGCATCATCTTCAGTGTAACAAGCGCTAATCCTCATATTTTTCAGTCTATGGTTGTCACTCGCTTGACCGACGGCGACATAGAGCTGAAAATTGGAAATTTCTTTTTATTACAAAACTATTCACTTGAACAAACAATGATTTTCATGATATTATCAAACAACTTAGTTAGCGACTCAAATTCCTTTCTAAAAATGCAACAGTTGTATTTTGGTTTAATGGTGAACAACTTAACCCATGGTTTAGAACGTTTTCCAGCAGTGGGCAATCGTACCCATGTTTTCGGACATTTACATTTATTTGATATATATATAATATATATATATATCATATATAAAAGAAATAAATATTTAATAAAATTATATAATAACATATATATATATATATATATATAATATAATATATATATATATATACATATATATCATATATATATTTACTATATATATATATATATATATATATATATCTATATAAAAAGGAATCAACTGTTTGTTTTATATTTCTATCCAAATTTAATTTTTTATCTGAATCGTTTTGAGACTGAAGTTAAAAAAATAAATTTAAATACTTTAAAAGTTTAAATTTTAAGCGAATAGATAATAGAGTATTGCAGTCACTACAACTCGTAACTGCAAGAGTCAATGTTCACTGACACTGCACCATCGGACCTATATCCCAAAATGGTGACAAGAAAGAGGGTGGAAGCTGTAAAAAAAAAAAAAAAGTAAAAAAAAGAAAAATCTAGTTATTTAGTAGTTTCTCTAACGAATCCAACAAAACTTTAACCTCGACCTAGACTCAATCCCTACAATGAGCATACACTACCTTAAACCTAACCTACAAACCTCGAACCTAAAATAACTTACCTAACTTAACCTAACCCAACCTAAAATAACTTAACCTAACCTAACCCAACCTAAAATAACCTAACCTAACCTAACTTAACCTAACCTAACCTAACCTAGCGAGTAAACAACAATCGCTTTGCCCTGCCAATCAAAATCTAGTACGTATCCGCAAAGGTGGCAACTATGAATTCAGCGCTATTTTTTTTTTCAAATGCAATACAACTCGCAGCTCTTGCAACTCACCCTACAAATGAGGTTAGGCAATATCTCTAAATCCTTCGAGATGGTAAATATTACAAAACAGAGCAGTGATTAGCAATTTTTTTTTCAGTGGGGCATATTATCATTATTACTAAAAGAAAAAAAAAAGTGATATGCGTAAATGCAATAATATCTCTAATGGTTGTTTTAAAAATATTTATGTTTACGCTAATTAATCAATTGCTTACTCTAAAAAATTAAACTGTTTATTTTAACTCAAATCACAATTGCAAAAACTGTAAACGTAAATATCATAGTATTAACTATGAAATGTCGCAATAACAAATTAATTTGTTAAGTCTAAACAATAGGATCCAGTTCTCTTAAGCATATTTGAATAGTTAAAAATTTCACAGAAAAACAAAAATCATAATTTTTCCCACAAATAAAAAAAAAAAAAAAACATTAATTCATAATGGTAAGTGTACTTTATATAGAGTAGGATACACAGCCAAAACGTACATGTACTTATATAGAGAAGGATACACACAGCGTTGATAAGTTAGATTTGGCGGGAAAAGATTAGGTTAGAATTCAGGAGTGTCAAACACGCGGCCCCATGGTGGGCCCGCATGCGCCATCCAGCTTCCCATGCGTCGGCTCAGCCCATGACAATTTAAAATTTTCAAGATAATTTATTTTTGAACTTTATCAAATTATTAATCAATTAAATAAGTGTTATTATATATATATAATATATATATATAATATTATTTAATATATATAATTATATATATATATATATATATAGTATATATTATATATATATATAAATTTATATATATATAGATAATATAGTATTCTATCTGTGGCCCACGAGGACTGTTTGTGTCAGTGTGCCTACGTATAAATGATGTTTGAGCACCTCCTGCCGTTAGACAAAAATAAATTTTGCCGCCAAAAGATTAGATTAAAAAATAGTGTCCGATATAAAAACATAAAATATCTACTTTAACTTTAAAAGGAAGCTTAACCACAAAATATTTGCATTTTCACCATTGATACTTTTAGTGTCAACCATAATTTAACCACAATTTATTAATAAATTATCACAAATATTTTGAAAAATTATTTTAAAAATATTTTACAATTTTTCGTATTAAATTGTTTTTTAAACAAATTTTGTTTTTAAGACAATATTTTTTCACCATTATTATTATTATTATTATTATTATTATTATATTATTATTATTATTATTATTATTATTATTATTATTATTATTATTATTATTATTATTATTATTATTATTGTAGTATTTGTAATAGTTACCTACATTTTGTGAATGTAGGGCAGCTCCGAGGGAAAATACCACTTCATTCCCTTCAATCTGAGCCTTCATCGCCAACACAGAATCCACAAATGAACAATTTTTGAGGTCGGAAGGACACAGTCGGAAGCAAGAGGCAGTTTTACCGCAGTCATTATCATTTTTAGGAGCTGCAATAAAGAAATAAATAAAATTTAAATGTTTATTATTAATATTAAATGTTATTATTAATTTAATATTATCAAAAATAATACAAAATCTTTTGAATATACAAATTACTTACGAATATCTATCTTAGAAAGATTTCTCTCAATAATGTAGTATGTTTTCTGATACAAGAAACTAGCTCTGCAGAGTAATAATAATAATAATATAATAATAATAATAATAATAATAATATAATAATAATAATAATAATAATAATAATAATAATAATAATAATAATCTTACAGCCATAGAATTCCTCATATGGCTTTTAAACCTTAATTTTTTTAATTTTGAGCACTGACCCACTACCAACTAATAATCAAAATCAAAATCAAAAAATATTTATTCAGTATAGTTGTTACAATTTTCATTCTTGTAAATGACAGAGATACACATATAATTTTATATGTAATTACACATTTCCAATAAGTTCCAATAACTTAGGCATGCAATTTCCCTCTCACTGAAATGGGTCTAACTAATTGTAACACAGTGTTGTGTCCTTGTTGAGCCCCGAATACAACATCATTTCGTTATATTCCCACACAATCGTTTAATTTATAAAGTCTATCTTAGACTTTATGGTGTAATGACTATCCAGCAGGACTATATCTGATCAGCGTCGCTCGTCTTTTCCCCTTTGATAGTGCGAATATCGTTTTAGAAACTACTTGTATGAGAATATGTTACAATAAAAAATTTCATGGTAATAGATGTAGCAATTCAAATGCTTAGCATCTAGATACCAAGGTGAAGGGGGACCTCATCGCGATCAGTGTAGTAGCTATGATTTACCTCATAAACTTTAATAATTTATGTTACAAATCAATAAATAATTAAATAATAATATAATCAATAATAATAATAATATAATAATACTATAATAAATAATAATAATAATAATAATAATAACTAAGTAATAATTACTAATAAAACAATTAATAATAATAATACAATTAATAAAATAATAAAATAATAATAATAAAAATAATATAATAATTAATAATTATAGATAATATATAATAATAATACTAACAATTAACACTAGTGCTATTCCCGATCAGGGTAGTAACTATGTTTTTCATAACTCAATAAATATATATTGCAAATTAATATAAAGATAATAATATATTAAGTATAATAATAATAATTAATAATAATTAATATATAATATATAATATAATAATAATAATAATATAATAATAATAATAAAAGAGAGTAGGAGGAATAGAAAATGAAAGAGAATAAAGAAAGAGATAAGAAAAAAATTTATAAACTCGTATTATATAATAATTAATCAATAAATTATAATAATAATATACATGCTGTTAATAGGTTCATATATTAATACAACCTGCTGTTAATATTCATAATAATAATAGGATGGGCATTGGAGAAAGCGAACCGTATATTTTGCGCTAAACAAATTCTTAAATTGGATGTATTACTAAACCACTGTGTACTTAGGCTTTTCATTTACAACTGAAATATACCTTGGTCATTTACTCACTGATGTATTCCACTTGCTTCAAGATGTGATAATAATAACTACTAATAAGAAGAATAATAATAATAAAATAATAATTATGAATAATAATATAAAATAATAATTAATAATAATAATATATATAATAATAATAATAATTAATAATAATATAATAATATATAAGTAAATAATATATAATAATAGTAATTGTAATATAATATCAATAATATAATATAATAATTATCATAATAATAATAATAATTTTTAATAAAATTTATATAAAAATAAAAATAATAATAATAATAAAAAATAAAATAATAATAATAATAATAATATAATAATAATCGATAATAATAAATAATAATAAATAATAATAATAATAAAGATATAATAATAATAATATAATAACAATCTACAATCATAATTTATAACTATAATTACAATGACAATCTCAATTACAATCATCATCACCGTAATAATACATAATAATAATATAATAATAATAATAATATAATAATAATAATCATATAATAATGAATATGATAATACATAAAATGAATATGATAGCAATAATACCAATATCAAATTAAATTTTTAATAATAATATAATAATAATAATAATACATAATAATTAATCATATATAATAATGATAAAATAATAATAATATCATAACGATAAAATAATAATATCAATATCAACAATTAATATTTAATAGATAGATATATAATAATAATTAATATAATTTTAAATAATATAATAATATAATAATAATATAATAATAATATATAAATAATAATGAGTCAGGGGAAATTTTACTTTCCATCAGCGGGATTGCGAACCTGGCCTACTCCGCGTCGCTGAGTTAACTGTGACCGGGCGCTCTAAACCGACAGACCTGCCCACGCTCCAAAAAGACGTTCAAGAATATTTTTTTGAAACTTCCGGTTTTTTCTCATCCCAATAATTGCTGATACCAAAGGCCTAGCCCCTTACGAATAGTAATAATGTAAGTAATATATAATAATAATAATAATAATAATGAATAATAATAATAATAATAATATAATAATAATAATAATAATAATAATAATAATAATAATAATAATAATCTTTCTTGTACCCCGACCACTGATATCCTTCAGTATTCTTCCTATTTTGCCTTCTAATTAATAATACTTCAGAAAATGTGAGACCAACCTTGGATAATTTTTTCGTCTGCTTCTGCAGGAGCTCGCCAAGTCAAATTCAGTTTCCGAAGCAAAACTGGTTCCAAAGAATCTATTGCTGTGTTTCCATCCTCTTTTCCCTGACAGGAAATCGTCTTCGTCATCGGTGGCATGTTGATAAATTGGCCCAACGTCTCGTTCCTTTCTATGCTTGTGAACTGAACCATAAATCCGGAGAATTCGATTGGAGAATTTATCACGACTAAAAGCCAAAAAAGATTACACAAAATAGTTTTAGATCTTTAAAAGAATAGTAAAAAGTAAAAAAAAAAGAAAATAAATACATAAATCTTAAAAGTCACCAATCAGTAACTTCTAAAGTTATATGTAAACTGCCTCAACCTAACCTAACCTAACCTATCTCAACCTAACCTAACCTTACCTAACCCCTATACTCATGGTTACTAACAATGTAGGCTTTATTTTCACGACGTAAAAATGAACAAATTCATTGCAGGGGAAGGAAAAAAAAAATTTTGGCGAACTCTACTGTCGGAACCTCATATGGCAGGAGAAAATCCACAAATCTAAGTTTAGCAATATAGAAATTTTAGATTAAACCTGTTAAATTAAGCAATGTTATATACGGTATATCTAACTTATAGTTATATCACTATATATATATATTATAGATATATATTTATAGATATATTATATACTACTAATATATCTATAACGTCTATTATAGCTATTTTCGTCTGGACGTCAAGTAACTATATATAAATATATATATATATATACGTATATAATAATATATATACATAATATAGTACGAACAATGCGATAATTGTTTTAAACTCTTCCAGGTATCCCTGATCAGAAATCGAAATGCATAAAAATAAATCGAAGAAAAAAATGGCAATATAATTGAGAAGAGAAACCATATATAATATTATATATATATATAATTATATATATATATATTATATTTATATCTATATATATTATAGAATAGTAGAGTATTTAAGATCTAATATATATAAATAATAAATATATATAATTAAAAGAAATATATGGTCAAATTTGTAGAAACTGTACTGTTAGTAACGAGTTAAAAGTTTTGCTGGTTTTTAATTTCGTCTCTCTCGCTCTCTCCCTCGCTCTCAATATTTAATATATATATAATAATGTTCACAGTACTTAACTTAATCAAAAATATACTATATAATACCAGTATATATACTATAATATTATATATATATATATATAATTAATATATAATATTAAATGAGCTATATAAGCTGTATAGTATATAGAACCAATCGTACGATAATTGTTTTACTCATCTAATAAGTAACTAGGCCAGGGTGGCCAACCTTTTTTGCATACCATGGACGCACAAATTTTTCTACAGATCGAGTTTCAGAAGATCGCCATAATTATATATATTAATACTGTAGTATATAAACTATATGGCTATATTATATATTATATATATATATAGTATATTATATATTTATATATTATTATATATAAATATATATATATAGCTATACAGAACCACGTAATGAGCTTTCGTTCAATCCTGCACCTCCTCAGATACTGTATGTTAGAGCCTAAGCATTCCGGTCGAAAAATGGAAATTTCTTCAAAATAGCGTGATACTGCTTTAATATCCTGTGGCGCTGTAATAGACTTAAGTAGGTAGGTCTCGACGAGCAGCATGACTCGTATATAAATAGCATGTGTGAAGCTGCCTATAGCCGCCTAATTACTAATCAAAGGTCTAATATTATAAATGAACTGGGAAGGTTTGACATAAGGCATACAAAGTGAATTCGGCAGTCATCTCTTATTTGTTTTGCTATCTGTATGTATCTGTATAAAGTCATGCCTATCTCTGCATACTCGAATTTTGGGTGTTAATGTCAAGTTAACTATTCGTATAGAGTAAAGGAAGCGGATTTGTGTCTTCGGTCGTGTGTATATCTCGTTGGCTAATGTGGTTTTGCGTCTAATTGAGTCTATCGTTGAGACCAAAGTAGTTTTTATTGCAGGATATTGCTACATTGTATTGCTATGTGGGGCAAAACAAGGTAAATTGAAGAGGATTACTTTATTGTTATCTACGGGGGGTTTTAATATCTTTTTAATGAGACTGTTATTGGAAGGTAATCCTAGTTGTATTTGGTTGTCGAATAGTAGTTTTTGTTCCATCTTGTTTGTGCTCAAATGGTTTGGAATGGGTATGTCATGTTGGTTGTCATTGTATTTTTTATTTGTGTAGACTAGATAGTTTTTTAGTGTCTGTATGATGTTTGCATTACATGGGTGTGGGTATTTAGTTTTTTCTCAAACACTTTTTAGTAGGAATAGTTCAGGTACTATATTCATAAGAGAAGGGGGAGCAAATTTTTAAAGCACGAAGGTATATGTAGTGAGGTGCTAGCTAAAATTTGTGTTGTGTGGATGTAGCGTGGAGTACCGAGATGAATAAATGTAGGGTTGGATGTTAGGTTTTCGTGTATACTGTAAATGATGTTTTTATGTTATGGTCGATATTACGAGGGGCCACTGAGATAAAGGGATGTGTTATTTGTTTGCAGTTTCTACTAGAAAGTAGTAATTCATTGTGGTATAGGTGTAGATAAAAGTTAAAATATTATGTGGATTCGGTTGCAATCGGCACAGCAAACGAAGTACATCGTCGACAGTAGCTGACCAAACAGCAACCAAGAAAGAATTGATTTGCAGAGGACATGGAATAGTGTCCGAATTAGTTCCATGTTAGTAGTGGCCTTAAGGCTGAGGACATGGGTGAAGAGTGGGTATCCCAGTTCCAGCCTGGTCTCCCTAAGATTGTGTAATGTGTAAACACATAAAAGGTGTGTGTATTAAGAAGAAATTGTGTTGTATCGTAGTAGAAAGAGTTGTTTAATGATAGGAAACGGGAATGAGAGAGATATATTGTTATCGTTAATGTATTTAGTTAGGAGTTCGAGTAGATGTGTAATTGGGACCGAGGTGAAGAGAGAGACTACGTCGTAGCTAACAAAAGTGTGTTTTAGTTAGTGTTAATGTGAGAAATTTTGTTTGTGAAATCTTCTGTGTTTTTTAAATGAGAAATTGGAGATTGTACCTAATAAGGGTTTTAGTTGTTGTTTTAGCCATTGAGAAAATTTGTAGATGTTGCTGTTAGTATTTGAAATGAGAATGATGGTCCGAAGTGGTATATTTTGGTTGTGTGTTTTGGTACAGGGCCGAAACGAACTTGGGAAGTTGATCATGGTAAGGCTTGTTAATTTATCTGAATAGTTGCGATGAAGTGTTGCATTAGAGAATATGTAGTTAAGGTTTGAATATAATCTGTCTTGGCGAGTTTTTGAGTGTGTTTAGTAGTTAGTGTATATTGTTGGGTATTTAGTAAAAGGATTGGCCATTCATATATAGTCCTGCGTGTAGTCATAATGACAATATTTACCTTGTCGCGCTCTGGAGATTACGAGTAGGGTGTTTATGGTCAGCAATGTTCGAACGAGCATTGTAGAATTCGAAGAGGAATTGGTTGCGTAGTATGCGGGGCTATGCGGTAAAAGGACTCCTGTCATAGAGTCCGAATATGGCAATTGGTTTCCGTGTGGTTCTGGAACCTCTCCATGGTCTCAAGTTTTCTACAGGAATTTAATGGGCCAAGACTTTGTTCTTAGGGCATAATTAATTCCGACAACCTAAAAGTATCGAGTCGTCAGAGGATGGCGTATAGCGCGAGTAGATAGTATGCGTTTGGTCAGAATGTATAATCCATACGCCTTGCAAAATTAATTGAAATTTGTTTTCACAGTATCTGTGATTGCATATGTTGGTCTGTTCTTTTATGGCGTGTGCTCGGTCTATCAATTCGAAGTATTGCGTAGTATCGTACATAAAAAAAATCAAACAACACAAACATACATACCCGATTCCAGAACATTAACACAAACAACTAAAAAAACTTATTTCCGAATCACATACAACGATACCCTTCCAATAACGATTTCTCATTAAAAAGATATTAAAAACCCCCCCAAATCAACAATAAATAATCCCCCCCTGTTTATACAAATACCATGTAAGACTGACGTTAGACCCTTCTTTGTCAACTCAAGTAGACTCAACCTCATCAAGAAAAGCATTTAATGAATTAAACACACACGAACAAAATCTCCGCACTTACTCAACATAGACTTAATACATCAACCATACTGTCAAATCAACAATCACTAACATGAAACTATATCAGATACATACAAGAAGCAACAAAAAAATTGCCGAAATCATTTGTTATATACAACTCCCAACTATAAGAGGCTTGAGATTAACGTGTCTCTATAGATACAATGGCATAAAGCAGTCAGCTGTCCGTCACCTACCTACAAAAATCTACGTACAACAAAATCCAATTAAAGAAGTCACCTTAAGAAATTTCCCATCCCGAATGTGCATCCCGCGAAATTTATAAAAAAAACTTTTCGCCTTTTTTTAATTCACATTCAATATTGCAAAGATACCATAGAAATAAAATGCATTACAATTAACTTGAAAATTGCAAAAAAACTTAAAAGTGACCAGTCACTTAACAAATTCGTTATATGTCATTACATCATTTCTCTGAAATACATAATAATTTACGATAAAATATACAACTTATAGTTAATTTTTTTGCCAAACAATGTGAAGCACTTTTCGCCATTTTTTGGTGTTTTTTATTCCCAGGTGAAAAAGACGTATAGTGGGAAAATTAAATATAAAAATTGATCTTTATCATGTATTACTATAATGATATATTCTATATACAGTAAAAACAACAATCATACGATAGGTAAAAAAAGTAACCTTTACCTATATATAAGTATATATATATTTTAATATATATAGTATAATAATATTATATAACTATAAAAATACAATTTAGTAATTTTTTAAATTTTAATATATAATATATATAATATATATATACTATATATATATATTTAAATAAGTAGTATATAATGCATATATTAGTTATTATATATATATATACATTTATCATACATATAGTATTATTATTAGTGGATGGATCGGAAATGTTCAAAATTTGACTGTGTTGCGGATGCGGATGCGATCTAAAAGATGAATGAGGAATGCGGATGCGGGTGCGGATGCCGGATCTTAAAGTAGATGAGGCATAGCGGATTCGCGGATGCGGATGTCGGCATGCGGATGTTCTGCTCTTTGAGAGTTTAATTTAAAAAATTATATATATATTATATATATATAAATATATTATAAATGTTATTATTTTTTTTCTGTTTTACGCTCCCGTCAGTTTTGAATTTATTTTTATTTTTTTGAATAATATTTCTACTATTATGCTCCTTACTATCAATTTCAGTGGCGTTAACGGAACATGATTCTCAGAAATTAATAGGCGGGACCTTCCGTTTACCGACTCCGTCATTTTAATTTCTTTCTGTTTTTTTTTTTTTTACTAACGAAACTACCCAAGGGTAAAGCCACGTAAAGAATTGAGCGAGATCACGGGGTTCACTCGGCCCTTGCGTCCGGGGATACTACAGTAGCGACTTATTTCCCCCACTCCGTGAGGTCTGCCGGAACCGCCCGCTCTTTGAGTATTTCTGGGTGTCGTGCGGGGTTCGCTCACCGCCCATCCACTTACGGGGTAGGAAAACGTCCACCCCCTTAGACTTCCCCTCGTCGGCTCGAGCCCCCTAAAAAAAAATTTTTTTTTTTATTGGACTTTTTCTATTAGTTTTTATTACATTTTTGTAATAAGATTTATACGCTCATTAAAACCATTAATGGTTTTCCTCTAATGTTCAAGAATTTTTAATTTCATATTACGAAAAAAAAAATATATAGGCCATTTTTTTTTTTTTTTGTTTTTTCACATTTTATAATAAGCATCATACGCTGAGATATCCGAATATAGGTAATTGGGTGTTCTTAAAGTGAGATATCTTTTCGAGATATTGTCATTTTTCGCAAAAAGTATTAACATAAATGTGTTTTTAAAATTATTGTCACAAATTAACTTCGAATTGTGAATCATGCCCGTTACCGGACTAATAAATTCACTTGTTGGTATCAATATGTAGCAATATATTAAAAAATAAAAAACATAAAGTGAAAAAAGTAAAAATTAAAAACTTGACGGAGTCGTAAAAACAGAATATGCACCTATAAAATTATATTATTACTAATACATATATAATATAATATAATACTCATAAGTATTCGGTAAGTATAGTATTTAATATTATAGTAATTAAATAATAGGGATAATAGAATATACTTATAGTATATATAGTTATTATATACATAGTATCCTAGATCTGGTTATATATTATTATATACTATACCTATATATAAATAAATAATCTATGAAATAAATAAATGCAAAAGAATGAATTTCCAATATAAAATAATATATATTATATATATAATATATATATATTATATTATATATATTAGTATATTTGTATATATATTTAACAGTTGTCACACCGACCTGACCATATGGCAGAGGGCCCTATTCAAGGAGTAGGATGTTGGCGAGTACCTCAATATATCAACTAACGCAAACTACGCAGATGAGCACAGGTACGGCAGGCTTAAAGTGAAGAGCAATTGTAATTCAGCAAGGAAACAAGAAGACTGGAAAGAATTCCTCAGAACAGAGGTGGCACCAGAAAGACGAAAGCACCATGGCAGCGAAAAGCCAGAGAGTGTACCAAAATATCACACATGATATCTCATGCGCCGACAGAGTCACCTCCCCTTGTTGCTTATCGATGGTCGTAAGGTGGTGTATCGAGTGAAAAATCTCCCTCGAGCAGCTTCTGGCCGTCTCGAGTGCAGTACCTATCAAGTAAAAGAGATAAAGCAGCCAAACAATCGCGCCTTAAAGGATAGAAGGGTCTAAAATGATCTTGGAAGTTCGAATTTAAAGGGCTTTATGGCCTATGCACCTCAATCCCTATCCAAAAGCCTCGTTCTGAAACCAGTGGCAAAGCCCCTGATTGAGAGCACTACTCCATACAAAGCTCGCGGTAGGCCCTTGTAATAGCTGGAAGTACAGGAAGCGTAGGTAAACGAAAGTCTCGCAGCCTAAACAGAACTCATAGTTTCTTTTAGGCCACCTATGCAACCGTTGTGATGTTAGGTTTTTCAAAGACATTTTTTGTTTATGTTAAGGCCCAAATTATGTTTATATTGTCACTCGAGGAGAGACGAGACGAACCGTCCGAAAGAGATACTGGCCAAGCTAGAAGTGTAAAATAGGAGGGAGAATTTTGTAGACAGTGAGTTTAAAAGATTGAATTCACAAGGTTGAAGACCCCACTAGGAAATTCTATCCAGATCAGCGAGAATAGAAATCGGGAAAGATTAGAGACGACAGCAATTCAAGCAAGTAAAAAGAAGGACAAATGAAATGATTTGAAGAATGAAAAGGGTCGAGTCCATCGCAAATCGACTGATAGAGTAAGTATGTCAGGTTGAGAAGAACATTATATGAAAAGTAAGCAACATAAAGTAGGAGATTAATACAGAAACCCTGAGAACACCATTATTGACAGAAAAAGAAGAAGAAGTCCGCCCATCAACAACAGCGCATATAATTGAGTGATTTGATAGAAAACTAGACATAAGTAAGGAAAAAGAAGGAGGAACCCAAAAGGATGGGAGCTTGGAGAGCAGTGACTCGTGTCAGACCGGTTCAAAGCTTGGATATGTCAACTGCGCCAACCACGCCAAGTACTCTCCGTATTGGCACTGAGGCCGGAAAACAGTAAATCATTAAAAGGGGTAAATCGCCAGTAGTCCTCGAGCTCCTGAAAGCCGTGCTGGCTATGTTGAAGAATGGAATGAGACTCCCAAGATTCTAGAATGAGAGTTGAGAAGGTTCAAAGATCTTAGATAGAAACAAGTGAGAGCTATATGGCGATAGTTAGAAAGGATCAGAGCGGCTTCCCTTTCTTTTTTTTTGGAACAGGTTGGACATGTTTGTGCTTCCAACACTGAGGGAAAGTATAGTATTGAGACAAGAATATAGTTAAACGATTGGCGGGGTCCAGCACATAAACACACCTCCATCAAGACCGGGAGAATAACCGATCATAGATTCAGGAGCCCACTGCAGCTCCGATCCAATGAATCTACACAGGCAATGGCAAATACGCGACACCTGAGATTATGAAGAAGAGGAGGAAGGAGAGTGAACAGAAATCGTCCTAGGGTTTGATTTAGAGGAATAAGAGGAGCCGAAGAAGATTTTATTTCCTTAAGTTGAGAATTAGCCAGAACCAAATCAGATGAATAAGAGGAAAAAAACTGAATTTACAGAAAATTGTTAGAGGAGTTTTGGCACGAAGGACTAGAAAATTTGAACCTGCGGTGTTTCGCCGCAGGTTTAGAGCACTTTCGCTTTGTTTGAATAGCCACCGCTATTAGCTCGACAGAAGAGTAATCTGCACACGATTTCTACTGCATAATAATTTAGCAAGTAAGTGATAGAAGAAAACGAGAACCTTTTCCCATTCGGCCGGATACGCCCTGTCCTAGCCCTGAATGGACCAGAGAGGCAAGCACGATCGAACCATGGATACATGACAGAAGAAAAGACTTTGAGTCGAAGAAGGATGAACCGTGCTCATTACCATCAACGATTAAACGCTTCACCATATCGGTCAGAAGCCGAAACGTCACCAGAGTCAACGCAGTCAACTCCATATTATAGCTCACGTAAGAAGCGACGCAGCCCGATCAAAGGTGCAGAAAAAACGCATTATATTACGGTATAATATATTATAATATATAGGTATTATTTTATAATAGTATGTATATTATATATTATATATTATATATATATATATATATACTATAATACTATATATATATAATATAATATTATAAGAAATAATATAAACATTAAAAACAATAATCAGTATAGTAATATATATATATATTATATACTATTATATTTAGTATAAATATGAGTAATAATATATCGTATATATATATTATATATTATAATATGCTATTATATATATATATATATATAAAATATATATAAGATAGATAGTATATATATATATATAAAAATAATATATTATAAATATATATATATATATATATAACCGTATTAGTATATAATATATATACGTAGTATATTATATATTGTTATATGAGGAATGTAACTTTAAGGCTTTTTTTCTCAAAAGTATTAGAGATATAGGTCTGAAATTTGGAATATAATCTATATATGGTAATATCTCGAATCCGTGTAATTTCAAGTCTGTGGAATGTTATAGTATAGTATGGGTGGCACCTCCCGAGGGTGGACGCCGTACTGCGGCTACGGCCCTTCGTGGCGTGATCCTGCATGGAGATGAGTTTAGGCCTAACGAGCGTTTTGGCGACCGAGCACCTGGAGGTCAAACAGACGAAGGTCTGTTTTGACCGACAGACACAGCAGAGCGCGCGTGCGCATACACAACAATATTAAATTATATTAATTATTGACATCGAAGATTCGATTTCCGAAGGAAATCGAATCTGAAGGCCAAAAAACGATTCCTGTAAGGATCGTTTTTTTTACCGCACTCCGCCTTTGGATTCCATCCGAGTTTCTCTCGTCATCCGTTCGAGTCGTGATATATATCTTCACAAGCATTAGAGCTTAAGCCAAGGTAATATAATTATGCGTTTGAATTTAAATCAAGATGATATAAAGCTGATCACAGACGAGTTTTTGGTGAGCGTAGGTCACCCCTAAGGGGTGCTGCCCCTTAGCGCCAATGTTCCAAACTCCATCCTGAAAGCGCTGTTAGGCTTAACGTATTGGCATGAAATTTGGATGTGAGTTATATATGACGCAAATCGGTCGTCGGAACGAGATTAACGTTCTCTGGCTCCCCTCATAATGGGGACGCTACCCCACTAAAAATTAAAATTGATCGTAAAAGACTGAAACTAGGAGAAAGTGGAAGGTCAGAGTCCTGAGACGAAGAGGGAGTCGAGTCGGAATCGGAGACGGATTCCAGAGACCCCACCGAAGGGGGAGGTCCCCCCTTTGGAAAAAAAGAAGAAGAAATGCATGGAATTCAAGAACAAGAAGAAGAGAAGAAGAATAAAAAGAAGGAAGAGGAGGAAGGAGAAAGATGAAGAGAAAACGAATCTGACTCAGAGGAGTAAGGAGATGACAGATGCACCGGTGTTGCTCCGGTGCGGTGCCCAAGTTATTAAATATTTCTGTAATCATCTTTTTTTTTTGATAAAATAAAATGTTTCCAATCATGAAGATCTCAACTAAGGGTGTTTTGAGACTCCCTCAAAGCAAGAAAGTAAGGTCATCAGCTCCCCGTCGATGCGGGGAAGCGCCCGCAATGCGTGCAATCTGTAGCAATCCGTGCGAAACGGACGCGTGAGCGCGATGGACAACCACGCCGTCGCTCGATCCGACAAATGTGCACTGCCTCGCTAGGAGCGAATCCGACACGGAAGTGCGGCGCGCACCCACATCCTAACGGGTATCGCATGTCTACGATCCGGAGATACGACGAATACAAACGGTTCTGTTTCCAACTTAATCTTTATTTATTGTTTAAACTTCTATGTTCATCAACCGTAAAAAATCCATCTAGTGATTCAAGTAATCATTTTTCTTTGGTAATAATAATATTCTTTGAAAAAAAAAAAGCGGAAAAGAAAACAATTATTTTAAACCTTTTATAACATAAGTGCAAACTACATAATCGTTAACATTATAAATTTTTAGCATCAATATATTTACAAGTTTATTTAAAGACATTATTATAAAAAACATATAATGAAAATATACAGTATGAGATCACCAATAATAATTAGACCGAATAGGTGTACAGAAACATAAGGTCTTAACTATATTAACGCATTATTATATTTTGAAAAAAGATGTTAACAAAATTTTCAAAACATTAAAATCTAAATGCAGAAGCAGAAATAAACAACATTATTTTAATTCTTATCACTATTCTATCCAATTTTAAGCCAAGGAATAAGGTTTAACATTAAAACATACATTGCGTACACCTAATGTAACCTGTCGGTTCTAAAAGCTACTTAGCCTTGGTTCCGTTGACATAGGTTAAAATCCAACGGAGCCACGATATTTTAAAAATTGTTTCTTTGAATGTAAGAGGTGTCTTTGTCATATAGGTAGGTGAATTTTTCAGAATCGATAGCATCAACTAACTCCCGGTATCCGTGATTCGATCACACTTGCCGTCGATTATTGTGTAAGAGTAATAACCATGTTGACAAAATAATGAGTTCGCCAGTAAAATCAACTTCAACCATACTTTTACATATTCTTCTCCTGCGATCTTGTAAAGGCTTGTAACTATTTCTTTAACCACTTACACAAACACCAAGGGCAGTGGGGCGGAAAATCCCCGTTGAATTAGGTCTCCACCAAACACGTAATCGATGATCCCGAGTATGTCTTATTTAAGTGAAAAACAGAGTTAACTCACTTTTTGAATCGCCTTCTTCTCCGCCATTGATCGTTACACCCCACGAATTTGTCACTGATGAAGAAATGTACTTTTTCATTTATCCATGTTAACCTGAGGAACACCGTTTTATTATTTCTCGTTGAAAGGAAAGAATATGGAATGCGCATATCCATTCTAAAGATAATTACCTGCTATTCGTTCTACAAACACCAAAGAACCCCTACGCCGAAATAATTATTATTCCAAGAGAAAACAAAGTAGTATGACCGCAACTGCGAGCAGATTACAAAAATACTAAGAAAGTTTCATCGCGGTAGGCGAGGATTTTATTTACGGATGTCTTAGAGAATCCGACCAAGATACAAACTATTATCGCTTTGACCCTTTGGTGGTTTCTAAACATTTGATTATGAGTTATGCTTAGTACTTTATTTATGTTATCATTCACTTCATTGTTCTTCTTACTCCCCGCTTCTTGTGTAATATTTGCTATCTTTCTTTCATAATTTCTTTACAATGGTTAATGTTTGTTTGTTTATTTCGTTTTCATAGACTGAACGGTTGAAGTTATTCGATTTTAGGGATGTAAAAACGTTACAAATTTAGTAAAAAAATTTGACTTAAAATCAATAGAGTCTAAAGATCATTCAAGCGAATCAGAGGTACTGATGATTGGCTGGATTGGGGTTGATTTATTGATTTCTGAATTTAGAGTATGTAAACAATTGTAAATTTGTAAAGTATAAACAAAAAAGAGTAAGGAAATTGAGGTAACAAACCCTTTATAACATAAAGGCAAGCCTTTTCTTATTCTTAGTGATTCAGGTCAATCAATCTAAGAATGGCACTTGGTAAATTTATGTGTCCGGACTCCTGCTACTTGTCTTGGGTGTCTGGTCGCTACAGGATGTGGGAGAAACAACTTCTGTTATTACTAACATTTTAAATAAGACGAATGCGTCTTGTCCTTTTTATATAAAGCAATCTATATGGTGGTATACACGTGTTTACCAAGAAAAGTTTAAAGACTACAAAATATAATCGAATTTCACGAAGGGTTCACTATACATAGAAAGAACCTCAAGTTGTTTACCAGGGCAATAAATTTATAACCCGATGATTTGATGCATAAACGAATAGGCTATGCCGAAACTTTCACAGTTTACTCCCATCATTTAAACATCACAGTGTTTTTTATAACACAGCAAATCTTTCATCAAATAAAGTATGATGAGGGATGTCCTTCTTTAATCACGCAGAATTTTAATATTGTTGGCTTCAAAGAAGGGACATGAGTCAGGTCAATGTGCTATTAAAATGTTCCCCACTCAACGTAAAGAGTTCTTAAAAATATATAAATGGAGTGTGCTCTATACCTCATGGTTATTTACTCTGTGACCTTCATCCTAAGAACACGCATAGTGTTACTGCGTACAAATATCTAACCTAAACGAGATTGAGACAGATCATACCTTGAATAATGAGTAATCCTAGTAGCAGATTATTTTACCTCTTAACTGAGAAAATTTTAAAACCCTGAAATTACTGAAAACCCTAATAATATCAGACTATAAAAAATTTATCACAATGTATAGCGAAGTAATGCCCTGAATTCTATATAAGGAAATGTTCCTTTAAAGAAGGTAAAGTTACGTAGGCACAGAAACATCATTAAAAACTGGCTGCTAACGTAAGAAAAGCTTAAAAATAAAAAAGAAACATAAAGAAAGGTGGAGGTGTGTTCCTACCTTTCCTCTTTTCGTTATAGCCCCTTGATAACCAAGTGGCTTGCTTCAATGATTCGAAGAAGGGTAGCGTTTTTTACCCTATCACACGGATTAAGAGTAAGTATTGAAATAAGTACACACAGAAACCTCAGACCTCTACAACAACAAACAACAACAGAACAACAAACAGCAACAAACAACAACAACAAACAACAACAACAACACAACGAACAACAAAACAACAACAACAACACAACAACAAAGATCAACCAGCATCAATCAGACTTCAGCTGTCAGCAGATCCGGGATATAATCCCTTATATCACACCATTGACTCAACAGTCGAACTTTGAGTTTAATGACCTCTAAGTTGAAAACAGATAAATAATATTAGAAGAGCTGCAGCAAATATTAAACTCCAATGTTTAACATTCATTCGAAAAAAGAATCCCTATATCAAAATGCTATAATCAAAAAATTAGTAAGATTAAAAGTTTATTAAAATCACCCAGAAGATGCAGTTCTACACAACAGATCTAAAACCATGGTGAAAAGAGAAGCTAATTTTAGACATTACTCAAAGAAAGCTTACCAATAAGAAGTAAGAAAACGGTATATGCTCTATAATCTTTAAAAGATCCAGATTACATGGGATGAATCTCGGTCAAATCATTATGACTTGTGAAAACAATACTTGATCGAATATCTGTGACTGTGATATCTGATCTCTCCCGTGAATGGAAGAGGGTCCCTGTGACAGGATGGAACAGGATAAAACAAGAACTTCAGACTATTAATTTCCAAGAAGTTAGTCTGTGAAAACAGATAGCGGTCTGGATAATATCTTACACTAACCCTGATGTAAGCTCCTGCTGGCTACTTCTTTTGCTTCGTATAGATCAAGATTGCATAAAATAAGACTACATGCGATCAAGAACGAGTCGAATAAAAAAAATCCATACAAAGTATCAAAATGGATTAGCGATTTTATTTTTTGTAATTGTTTATATGATTGTATTTATTATGTTAATTAAAATATCTTTTTTTATCTAAATTTCTTAGTTAGACATATGTTATGTTTAATTGTTATTTCAATACTTTAATTATTATTTTGTAAGTTAACTTTTTCAAGGAATTATCAGTAATATTCTGATTTTATATACACCCTTTCAATATAAACTGAATAAAATTTTATTGTTAATGTCATTGTGAATCATGGAAGCTAAGGAGGCGGTCGATGAATATTACTTTGATGTGAAACAACCGTACAGTTACGGTGGTTTTCCAAGGTTCTAAAGTTTTCGATCAAATTATCAAAAAAATTGAATAAAATATTAGAAGGTTGAGGATGCTTAGCCCTTCAGAAAACCTATACGAAAAATAATTTACCTACAACGGAAAACTATAGCTCCACATTAGATAGCGTATGCAACAGCATTTGACCGATAGCATGATAAAATATAAATCTACACATTAGGGGTATCGGTAATATTCTTATTTGCGAAGATGTAATATTCCAGATACTTATTTAGTGTCTTATTGTTAAGGCGTTTAAAAAGAGATATAAAAAATCAAAGACTGTTGCTACAGCAGTCAGTAAGAAATATAAATTAAGCTGATGGGATAATCCAAAATGAAATATGACAGATAAAGGTAAACTGAATTTTTAGTAAAGAGTTACAAGAAATAGTTACTGAGTATGATATAGGGTTATTAACAACACATTTTCAGTTAAAAAGCTGCAATAGTTGAAAGATACAAAGAACTATAAAAGAAAGAATGCTTAGGTTTCACGAAGATGAGTACATTTAAATATATAGATATACTACAAGACCTTGCTTACTCTTATAATCGGTCTCATCATAAACAAATATAATACGCCTATAGAATGTAAAGATAGAAACCATTTGTACCATCAGCCTAAAGGAAACATAAAAAGATACAACACAGGTAATAAAGTAATGGAGACTTGTGAGACGTATCCAGATGATGAAAATTTTCAGAAAAGGGTAGAAAGCAGAATGGTCGGAGAGTTTTTTAAAGTAGCTGCTATCAAGAGAATTCCTAGAGACATGTAAAATATACTACTATAGGATTAGACGAGAAAAAATAGAAAGGAGGATCTCATAAAACAAGAAATATCACAGAAAATAACAATGACACCTAAGAGTCATTAGTATACCAAATAGAAAAAATAGTAGATCTACAGGGAAAGGAAAAATATGACGTATCTTGTCAAATGGAGAATCCCTGCGAATTTGAGACAGTTATATCAATGCTGCGATATTAGAAACATGAGCAGTATTATACGTTGTGGAACATGGACGAGTGAAGATCATTCTAGTTTTAACGCTGCCCTCATCGCTTATGGATCACATCTCAAAAATAAAATATCAGACTATACAACGCAATTATTGAATCCTATAACTTTGATCGAGAAATGTATGAAGCAGGAGTAAGTGAAATAATTCCGATACGCATGATATATAGAGAATAAGGTCCTAAGCATATATTGTCTTTACGAATATTTAAAATGTATAATGTAAAAATGTATTGAAAATTAACGCTAAAATGCAGTCCTTCAAAATCGAAGCAGAAAGAATATTCTTGAAGATATTTATAGAACCGCGGTCTATAAAATCGGTACCGATGTGTTCAAACCTTAACAAAACAATTTGAAGCAGATCATTATGTAATTGAATTTACGGTTTCCTTTGTTTAATAAATCCGCTAACGAAAGATAACGGTAACACATTAAAATCTCAAGCTCATGTGAAATTTGAGACGATCTAGGTTTATTATGATCAGTCCTTCAGCTGTTTCGTGATTGTCATACGCGATGCTAAACAAAAAATGAGAAATAATATTCAAACCTACCTAAGATCAACGCGTATATACCTGAACGATGGAAGAGTATGTCATAAAAAATGACACCGAGAGTTCAATACATTTTATGCATGCCTTCTAAGATATTTCAAGATCCCGGTAATGGCCATAATGTATACAGATATTCATAGACCATCAGTACGTGGGATACTACAAGCCCTCTTTGTTAAAGTAGTTCCATTTTCACACATAAAGATAGTAAAGGTTATACTTTCCTAATGTTCACTACTTTACTCTCTATTTTTTTTTTTATATTTTTTTTTGCCCAACTGAGTGATTCGTGTTTATATTATATGAGTATGTATAATAGGTAAGCATGACCATTGTCACGACTGGAACAGCATGTGTAAAGTACATAATAGAAAGGATCCTACCGAAATAAATAATAAATGGGAAAAGAAGAGTCCTTTCAGGAGCTATATATAATTTTACATATGTTTTAGGTGATTTTTTTGCTTCGCTGTTCAGACCAAACGGGCCATCCCTTTGTTTAAATCAGGCGAGGTAAATATCTGCTAAAAAACACTAGATGTATACGACAGCTTCCAAGATCTTATGGGAGGTGTTGATCCCTCGATCAGTCTTGTAAAAACAGACGACTAGCCGATGCTTCTGATATTGAAATTTTAGATGATGTTAAACGAAAAATGACGAAACGTAAGATGACTGTCATAGGTGTAGTCCGTCCCGTAAAAGCTCTAAAAATAGAGACACAGAAGGAGACCACAAAGAAAAACGCTGTATTGACCTGTAAATACCATTTAAATTAGATCCTTTAATAACGTATGAATGAACGTGTAAACCATTTACCTAACACCAGTGACACAAACTCTGTAACTTATTTTTTATATATACGAAATGTTAACAATCAACATCCTCATATAAACGGTGCAGTGATGTCACTAGCTAAGATCGTTTATCCTATCCAATCCTCCATAGTCCAGCTGTTTAGAGTGAATTGGAATCTCTTCTCGGAACCCTCAACATACAGATTAGTGTGAGGAATCCAACTTTATTATCATTAAATTTGTCCCGTTCCACACTCAATCACACAATACAAGATGTACTCTGAAATTTCCAATATCCAGGCCACTTCTGAATCAATATCTTGACCTTCCGAATGTGTTTTTATATCTAAAGACTAAGTTAGTAAACGAAGATGGTTTCAGATCCTCACAGGACAACCGAACACACATAGTATCACCGAATACAAATTTCTGTCATACTTGCTGTAGATCAACTTGAGGTATTTAAATAAACATCTCTAGGAGCATAGCTGCAAGTACCTTATCGAGTTATATGAAACTTTATAAATATTCGTCAAAGCGAAGGATCCTCATTCTTACAAGAAACATCTGATATCTACAATTTTTAAAAATGTGCAGCCACTAAGAACCATCTTGGAAATCTAAAAATAAACACCTAATGAATATTAATGGACGGTAAATGGTATAATCTCTCAGGAAAACTATTCTACCATTGTGAATACACGTATCAAGCTAATAATCTTACACCTGAATTTGTGCTCTAAAAGTGTTAAAGTGCTCTTCCAACAACTACGCCTCCCAAAGCTATCTTCAATTACTGAGATCATATCTTTATGTACGTAAAGTGACATTATCTTCCCATTAAACATATGAAAATAGAGAAATCTCTTTTGACTGATACAGCGAAATATCAGATTTAAAAGAATTGAACAAAATTTTTAATGCATATAACATGAATGAAAAATAGCTAGACATAGTCAATGAGCTAACCTCAGAAGGAGAGAATAGGAAATGTAGAACACGACGCATATTCTTGGAAACTAGAAAGTCCTCCTTTAACTTACCCCATTTTTCGGACATTAGAGGGTCAGTTTACATTAATGGTCAACCTTACGGTCGTGATTATGGATGATATATTGGAAGATCCACATTCCCAATGCTTCACAGCCGGCCTTTTTGCATTGTTTCCAATACGGTATCGATCAACGATAACGGATACGGGTGTTGATCTCAAGAATCTAGCTGACAATCAGTTAATTTATATGCATAAGTGAATCCAAGCGATCTTTCACTTGTAATGCTTCTATCAATCTCAATATCGCTAAGAAAGACTTTAGACTGAGTCTCAAAATTTGGAACAAAGTTGACATCACCAATCTTCAGTTTCTGTGTATCGGAATCATCCTCAAATCATCGAGATGATAGAACACGAAATACATAATCTTATATTAAGAATGATGAAGAAGAATATAATGCTTTCGAAACGAAACGAAGATTTTTAGGCGTATTCGCATGTAATGAAACTCTTTCTTGAAATTGGATACCGACTATCTGGTCTTATCTCAACACTTCCCAGGATGTTTCAACAATGACATTGATAGCGGTGTATAGAATAAAAAATAATGTTGTTTATTTCCTTGACATCCTCTGCATTAGATTTTATGTTTAGGTAATGCATTTGTAACAATCTTTTTTAAAATATTATAGTCTAACATATTAGGGAAAAAAATTTGCTTTTATATTTTACTGTCAGCAGATCCTATCAGAGTCTAATTTATGTAGTGTAACTGTATTTATTTCATTATATTTTTAAATAATGTTTCTTTAATAAAATAAAAGTTTTATTGATGTTAAAAATTTATATTTTACGATATTAGTTTGTTTCTATGTTAACAAGCTTAATACAAAACTTGTGTTTTTTTCCCCGCTTTTTTTTTTCAAAGAACTATTTACTACCAACAGAAAATATGAAAACTTGCAATCAATAGATTGAAATTTTTACGTTAATGAAAACATGAAAAGTTATAAATAAAAATAAAAAATTAAGTATTGAAAACAAACACAGTTTGCATCTCGTTACCGAGGATCGCTACATCGATACGTGAGGGTTGCGCGCCACTGCACCCTTCCGTGGTTTCGGATCGCTCCTGCCAGCACTCACACGCGGATGCTCGCGGCGCGCGCCTGCGGTGCGCCTCAATCACGTCGCTTTCGCAAGCGGATTAGCACAGATTGCACGCATGCGGCCGCTCCCCCGCATCGTACCGTGGATCCGAGTGACGAACCTTCTTGCTTATGAGGAGTCTCAAACCCACCCTTAGTTGAGAATCTACATCCTAGAAACATAAATTTATTATTAACAAAAAAATTGTATCTACACAAATATTAATAACCTCGCACCGGGGCACCGGACCACACCGGTGCATCTGTACAACTCATACTCCTCTGATCAGATTCCTTCTCCATTCTTTCCTCCCTTATCCTCCTCTTTTCTTCTTTGTCTTGTTATTCTTCCTCTTTGTCTTCCTTCCTCTCTGTTCTTCTTTTGTTAAACAATGTTTTCCCCCTCCGGGTGGTCTCTGAAATCCGTCTCCGAATCGAATCCGACTCCGTCCGTCTCAGACCTCTGACCTCCTTCACCTTCTCCGAGTTTCAGTCTTTTACGATCAATTTTAATTTTTAGGGGGCAGCGTCCCCCCATTATGGAGGGAGGACGCAGAGGGACGTAATCTCGCTCCGACGAGATTACGTCATCATATAACTCACATGCAAATTTCTCATTCCGAATACTTAAGTCTAACAGACTTTCAGGATAATTTGACCTTGCGCTAAGGCAGAACCCCCTAAGGGGTGATCTACGTCAACCAAACGTTATCAGTGATCAGTTTATCGATCTTTCATAGACATATACCATATTGAAAACGATACGTTAACTCTAACCATGTTATAATGATATCCAGACTCAAACCGATGAAGAAGAAACCTCGGTGGAATCCAAAGGCGGAGTGCGTAAAAAAAGATCCCTTACAGGGATCGTTTTTTCGACTCAGATTCGATTTCCGAATCTTCGATGTATAATAATAATAATAAAATGTATGTATGTATGTAACGCGCGCTCTGGCTGTGTCTGTCGGTCAAACATGACCTCGTCTTGTTTCTGACCTCCAAATGCAGGTCGGTCGCCAACACGCTCGTTAGGGCCTAACTCACCCAGCAGATCACGCCCACCAAGCGTATAGCGCAATATCGGCCGTCCACCCTCGTGGGTGACCACCCATTATATACATCCTACAACTCTGAAATTTAACACGATCGAGCTTACCTCCATATAATAGATTATATCCAAGGTTCAGACCTAGTATCGTCTATAGCTTTTTGAGAAAAAAGCTGTATGGCGGTCAAACTGCTCGAATAATATTAATATATATAATATATATATATACTATATTATATATATATATATATATATATAATATATATATAATATATATATATATATAATATATTATATATATAT
>JABUQX010013521.1:17500-25000 GCA_015478945.1 Trachelipus rathkii
CATATATCACTAACACCTGCCATAGAGCTTCCTTATTAATCCTGTTATACGCCTGCTGCAAGTCCATAAAAGCTAAATACAATTTATTCTTCTTCTCTCTCATTTTGTCAATCATTTGTTTCAACATAAAAATTTGATCCACACATCTTTTACCACTCTAAACGCACCTTGTTCTTCACTAATCAGTCCTTCAGTCACTCGACGTACTCTTTTCAAACCCCAAATACCAACATATATCTTCCCTTACAACACTCAATAAACTAATTCCCTGTAGTTCCGTACAAAGTTCCCCTTTTTATATATATATATATATATATTATATATATATATATATATATATATATATATATATATATATATAATATATATATTATATATATATATATATATATATATATATATATATATATATTATATATAATTAGTGTGGTGAGCTGCCAAATTTTAATAACCGGTTCGTTTCCCTGTTTGATTAAACATCAAAAGTGTTCGCTTATACTTGAAAGTTCTTGTAAAAACCGGTCGCGGAACCTGTTCCAGCCTCACCACTATGATATAATATATATATATATATTATATATATATATATATAATATAATATATATAATATATAATATATAGTATATATATATATATATATATAATAGTATAATAATTATATATATATATATATATATATATTAATATTATATATATATATATATATATATAATATATATATATATAATATTATATTATATATATATTATTATATATATATATATATTATATATATATATATATATATATATATATATATATATATATATATATATATATATATATATATATATATATAAATATATTATATATATATATATTATATATATATATATATATATAGACTATATATTATAATATAATATATATAGTATATATGTTCGTCCTTGAATATAAAAATTGTTGAGATATGCCGCGAGAAAGAAGAACGGATGATACAAGTGATACAAGATGATATTGCGTAGTCATTTGCTGAAGTTATTTTTATCGGTACAAAATGGAGAAAGAATAATTATAAATTTCTACCTCTGCAATACAGGGGAGTAAAAGTTTATCTCCTCTATCGAAGGGGATTATTAGTAGTTAATTAAATTTTTTTTTTTTTTTTTGTATTTTTAATGAATGGAAAGATGAGTAAATGGATTAATACGAAAAGTAATTGCATATGTATGTTTAGTTTATGAGTAAATATGTAATATAAATAGTAGTACAATGCACCCTTTTCTCACTCTTTATATGATATATATATAATATATACATATATATTTAATAATTTTTTTTTATTTAACTAATAATATATATATATATATATACAACCATACAGAAAACGACATATATATATATTATATATTATATATAAATATATATATAATATATATATATATATATAATATATATATATATGATCTTAGGGGGTCATGGCGCAGATATTTTTTTTTTTTTTTTTTTTTTTTTTTTTTCATTTATTGTTAGTATATGATACTAGCAATTAATTAAGATGCTGATGAGAAATATACGAAATTTGAAAATATTATAAATTGAATAATGAAGTAAGCAAAACGTTCATTTTGCATGAGATAGAAAACGCATTTTAGTGCTAACACGTGAAAGAATTTAAGGTAGGTAAAAAATAATGTTACTCGGTAAAATACGTTCCGTATTGTTTTTTTCATGTATAGATTCTGTGTATACATAACAAAACGGCCAGCATCCCGAAGATGTTCGGCACGTAACTAGAAAAACTATACATCATACAGGAAAATAAATAACATTTTTGATTTCAGCAAGTAATTTCATCGACAAACTTTAAAAAATTTATTTTTATTCTAATATTTATTAATAACACCTTAAATATTAGTAAATTCTTAGACCTGACAATGTACGCTCTGATTGACCTTGAAACCTGCATTACTTCTCGAGAGCAAAAGTTGCCAAATACCAAATGTTATTTTTTCTTTTTATATCCTTTTTAGGGGGTTCGAGCCGACGAAGGGACAGAGGGGGACGAAGTCCCCCCCGTTCGTCCCCCGGTAGGCCGAGAAACCCCGACTTTATCCATCGTTCTTGTTTACCCGTGGGTATTCTTTAGTTTAACAAAAAAATTCAACATTTGGCACCTTTGCTTGCTCACTCGGAGTACTCGAGCATCTTCGAATTCTCAAAAAAACTGTAATTTTTTCAACATTTTTAACAATTTTAATTTTTTAAAAAGCCTTATTTTTTTATTTTTTTTTTTTAATTTCACGGTTTAAAGTCCCTGATTAATTAAAATGATATTTATTTTCGTGTAGCGGTTATAGTTTTTTAGTTACATGCCTGAACTTTTCGGGATGCTGACCTAACAAAACATATCATAATGTGAACTTGGCAGTAAACCGCAACCTAACCTATATGGATCAACGATGCAAGAAAACTCAACCTAACCTATATGGATGGACAATGCAGTAAATTTCGACCTAACCTGCATGGATCTCTCTTGCCGTAACAGTTTTTCTCTTGTTTTTGGGTAAGATTTTTGCACTACAGAAAATATCCCGAGACGTCGCTCTGTCCCGGGTGGTGCAAAACGTACGAGGAGTAAAAAAAGTACGAATTATTAAATAATACTTTTTTTGTTATTTAAAATATTTTGATCCTGCTCATCAGCACTCGAAAACATTGCTAGTATCGTATACTAACAATATACGAAAAAAAGTGAAAAAAAAATTTATCTGCACCAGGAAACTCATAAGCATATACGTATATATAATTATTAGTATATATATATATAATATATATTATATTACTATAATATATATTATATATATTAGATAGTATTATACGTATATAATATATATATATATATATATATATCGTAATATTATATATATATATATATATATAATATATATATATATATATGTATATATTATATATATATAATGATATATAATATATATTATATATATAATATATATATATATATATATAATAGTATATATATTATATATAGCTTATATATATATATATATATATTATATAATATATATATATATATTTATATAATATATATACTAATATATAATATAAATATAGTAATATTATATATATACATATATCATATAATATATATATATATTATATATAATATATATATACTATATATATATTAATTTATATATTATATTATAAATATATTATATTATTATATATATAATAATATATTATATATATATATATATATATTATAGTATATACTAGATATATATATAGATTAATATATATATATATGTCCTATATTATCTACTATATATATGTCTAAAGCTGACATCATGTAACTCGAGAACGGCAGCACCTACAGTAAAACCAAAATATATATTTGGAATCAGCGGAAAATTTTAAGGAGGGGTTTTTAAAGTTTTTTTTTTTTTTGCATTTTATTCGTCGTAAATATTTTTTTTTAAATTAAAATTTCCCCCATTTAGGGGGCCAGAGCCAACGGGGGGACAGAGGCGACTTCACCGGTGAGCCAGAGACCCGACTCCCTGCCATCTTGCGGTTTACCCTATGGTATTCCTTAGTTAAAGTAATACCAAAGTGTAAAGGGAAGAAAAATTATTTCTTTTATTTTAACTTAAAGGAATAAATTACCATGGGGGTAAACCGCCAAAGATGGAAACAGAGGTCGGGGTCCTCTCGGGCCTCCCCGATGACGACGGGGGAATTTCTTTCCCCTCTGTCCCCCGTCGGCTCGAGCCCCCTAAATGGGGAAAAAATTTTAAAAATATTTCCGAAGAATAAATGCAAAAAAAAAAAAAAAAAAAAAAATTAAATCCCTCCTTAAAATTTTTCCGCTGATTCCAAATATATAATTTGTTTACTGTAGGTGCATCCGTTCTCGAGTTACATGATGTCAGCTTTAAATTTATGACCATTATATATTAATATATTAGAATATATATAATATATATATATATATATACTATATATTTATATAAGTATATAGTATATATATATATAATATATATATATATAATATATCATATATATTAATAAATATTATAATATATAATATATATATTTGAATACGGATAGAAAAGAGGAGATATCTAATCTGTGTATTGTGTCAGATTTTGTGAAATTACTTAATTAGGACCAACAAATATATGTAGATAGACGTGTTAAAAGACAGGTATTAATTAAGGATAAATCTCGATAAAAATGGCACGTAAAGCTAGTTGAACACTGAGAGTAAGAAACAATTATTAGTGGTATGGAAGTCAGAACATAAGATTTAAGCTGATGCACAGATCATTATGTGGATTTTTATGGTTGGCTATGGCAATAAAAAATAATTTTGTTTCCTATTTAGTAGACCTTCCAACCCCTCCCCTAACCCTTGATCAAGTTTTTAAAACTGTAATAAGTAATATTAATAGTATTATATAGGTATAATCAAGTATATATATATATATATATATTATACTATATTATATATATATAGTATATATAGTATATTATATATATATACTATATATATATATATATATATAATATATAAATATATATTATATTATATTATATATATATATATATATATATATTATATTATATATAATATATAGTATAATATATATATATATAAGGTAGTAATAGTATATATAATATAATACTATATATAAATATATATATAGTATACTATATATAAAGATATATAATATATATATTTTATATTATATAATTATATAGTATTATGGTATGGTATATTATATAATATATATATATATATTATAGTAATATATATATATAGTAGACTATATATAGATATATATATATATATATATATATATATATATATATATATATATATATATATATATATATATATGGATTTGGTGTTTTACGATTACAAACGAAAAGTAAAAAGTGCAGCAAATATTTCCAAAAAATTCTGCAATTTTCGTTTTGAAATTTACTTTCCCGCCAGATTAGCTTGACGTAGACCTAATTTATTCTTCTGATAACATTAACTGTTTCGGTGAAAACCCGTAATCATTTGGTATATTAACATCGGCTCCATATTTTAACAGTTTCTTTACCTGTAAACAAAAAATAATAAATCTTAATTAACATAAAAATTTCTAAACTATATATGTCAGTAATAGCAGTCAAGGCAGTCTTCAATGTGAATAATTATTGGTCATATAAAAACACCTCACAAAAGAATTTAAATACGTTATTTAAATCATTTTGTACAAAAAAAATTTTTTCCAAAAACAAGTATTAGCTAAACTATGTAATACGTGATAGTTGTAAATCTAAAACTAGTTTTTATAATGTCGTATGGTTTTCAGTTACGCAGAGAAATGTCATATACTCGATATCAGGTTTTTAACACGGCTCATGATATCTAGAGAAAGTTGTAGGATTGCAATGTCATTGAAATTAAAATAAAAAAGACAATATATGTATCAAATCAAAGAGGATATACTGCATCTCTCTAAGATTTAGAAACACTCATCTTACATCAGTAAATGTCATGTGGGGAGGACGCAGGACCCGCTCAAAACGATGAAAGTATCCCCCACCCCCTCATTGGGCATACCGTATATGTAGGGTTAGACTGGGTTGGAATAGTCATTTGCTCTCTGTTGACACCTGGTTCGTCCTGTTCGCGATCCACCTTCACATAGGGTATCTCTAACGAACCAAACTCTCTACCATAAAATGGAGCACCTGTTGATCATGTTTAGCGCGCACTCTCACCCCGAACTTATGAGTTTCATGGCGCAGATAAATACGCTTTTTTCATACTTTTTTTCATATATTGTTACTATGTGATACTAGCAATTAATTAAGATGCTGATGAGAAAGATACGAAATTTGGAAGTATTAAAAACTTAATAATAAAGAAGCAAAACGTTCATTTTGCATGAGAAAGAAAACTCATTTTAGTCCTAATACGTGAAAGAATTCAAGGTAGGAGGGTAAAAAATAATATTTTTGGGTAAAATAAGTTCCGCATTTTTTTCGCGTATAGATTCTGTGTATACATAACAAAACATATCATAACCTGAACCTAGAGAGCAGTAAACCACAACCTGACCTCTATGTATCGACGATGCAATAAAACTCAACCTAACCTATATGGATCGACGATGCAGTAAATTTCGACCTAACTACATAGATCTATTTTGCCGTAACACTTTTTCTCTTGTTTTCGGCTAAATTTTGCACTACAGAAAATATCCCGAGACGTCGCTCTGCCCCGGGCGCTGCCAAGCGTACGATGCGTTAAAAATTACTATTATTAAATAATTACATTTCTTTGTATTTAAAATTTTTTGATCCTGCTCATCAACACTCAAATTTATTGTTAGTATCATATAAAAAGAATAAATGAAAAAAAAGTTAAAAAAAAAAACATTTATCTGCACCATGAAACTCATAAGGACCCTCACCCCTCTTCTTTATTCACATGTACCCCACAGGGTTATAAGCACACACTCGAACATTTTATTTAAACTAATTTAAGAAAATGGCTTGACAAAAAATATGCCTCGAAGAGGTTTGAAAGGGCGAAATCCAAACAATGTTCCTCGTCCACTCCACCACATAATCATAACTTTGGAGTTAACAGTCTCCGGTAATGGAGATGGTGCCACCAAGACTTCCCAATCGAATTTCTACTTAGGTTCTGTTGCCAGTCTAAGACTAAATTCATTTGTTGTTTTTTTTTTTGTGTTTTTTTCCCCATATCCTATCCTAACTGACTATCCTAAAGTCTTCGATTATCTAAAATCCCAAATGAAATACATTCTCTCTCTCTCTCTCTCTCTCTCTCTCTCTCTCTCTGGCTCTCTCTCTCTCTCTCTCTTCTCTTCCGGTTCTCTCTCTCTTCTCTCTTCTCTCTCTCCTCTCTCTCTCTCTCTCTCTCTCTCTCTTTTTTTTTTTTTTTTTTTTCTTCCTTTTTCTGACATTACCATCATTTTGGGAGATTTCAGTGTTTACCATATTCAATGGCGTTCTTAAAGTTCTCAAGATACAGCTGATGAACATGACTTCCATTTCTCTATCTAGAGCAACCTTGAGCAAATAGTGAAGCTCCCTACTCGTATCCTTGGTCTCCTTGGAGAAGTATCCAACACTCTAGACCTTTTCCAATTTATAATCCATCTCATTATACTGCTAAATACTTTCTGCCTCTGGGGTTCCTCCGATCACTTTCTGCCTCTGGGGTTCCTCCGATCACTTTCTGCCTCTGGGGTTCCTCCGATAACTTTCTAATCTTTGAATCTGAATCTGAATCTGAATCTGAATCTGAATCTGATCTATCTCTTCAAATCACCCCCAAAAAGACTCTCGCTTAACGTGAGAAAACGTGTTTGGCACTTCGGTGCCGTAAATTGAAGTCGTAATTCTTTGGTTTCCATTGAAATGGTTATTAATACTGCGGAAAGGTTCCCTCAGAATGCCAGAACA
>JABUQX010013521.1:32500-40000 GCA_015478945.1 Trachelipus rathkii
CCAAGACTGGGGGTAAGGTGCTTAGCATGCACTGGAAACAGAAAAGTAGTAGAAGAATATGACACAAGTCGAAAAGAAAGCCACCCCTTTACCGTCTCTTTTATACCCTTTAGTGAGAACTCGTCGCCGTCAAAAAAATCCACCCTAGAGCTTCACGGAACCGCAACGAACCCTCATTATGGTATCTCGTCAATATAGGGTTCATCCCTAGCCCCAGGTGGGTCACAACCATAGTATGGCTGTGACCCACCTGGGGCTAGGAATGAACAGGGGTGAATGGCGGGGTTTTGTGAGAGGGTATGGTTACCATACCCTCTCACAAAACCCCGCCATTCACTCCTGTTATGCACCTTTCTTCTCGCCTCTGCCAAACTCACATTCCTCTCCTCCAGACAGGAGGACGCTTTGTTACACAACTTCAAAATCCACTCAATCACCATCTCGCCCTCGCCACCGTTCTTGATCATTTCATCTATTCCTGTATCTATACCATCTATACCAATAATTTCATATATACCTGCAGATTTACTATTCTTCAACTTTCTTCTAATGATCTCGTCCCTAAAATATCTATTCCTACTTGCACCATCAAACCCTCACACATTCACTATCACCTCTTCATTACTGCCAATGTTATGCAAATTTTCAAAGTGTTCCCTCCACACTCTCTTCACATCCATTTCATCAGTTACGAAAGCACCATCCCTACTCATTATTTATTCTAAGCAGATTCCCTTAATTCTCATTCTTAACTTTTTAAGCTTCCTATTCCCTTGCAAGTCCCCATTCATTCTCCTTCCAAGCTTCATTTACCTCTTTTTTCCTCCTACGTATGCATCTTTTAAGTATTTTTTTTTCCTCCTTATATAATTCCAAACATCTTTCTTTTGAAACCTCATCATTGGCTTTTAGTACATTCAACCACCCTTCTTTTTTACTTTTCACCGCTTGCATCACCTCTTCACTCCACCACTTACTATTAAAATTCTTACTTCCTACTTTAGCACTTCCACATGCTTCTTTTGCACTATTAACAATCGTTTTCTTCATTTGCTTCCAGATTTATTCAGTTTCAACTTGTTCACATTCAACTGATTTATTTGCAAGCGCTCTTAAATACTTATCCTTAATACTTTGTTCACTTAACTTCTCACTATTAATTCTACCCACTTCCTTCCCTATCACCTTCCTCTCCATTCAAGTCCCCCACTAGCTTAATTTTACATTGAACAACATAATGATCCGGTAATCCCATTCATAACCATCTCACTGACTTAACATCCAACACAAACTTCAACATCTCCTTCTTCACTAACACAAAATCAATCATACTTTTCACTTCGATACCATCTCTACCTACACCAACTCTAGTATACTTATGAATACTATTGTGTTTAAAGGAAAATACTACTTACACACATACCTCTCTCCTCACAGAAATCAATCACCTTCCTACCATTTTCATTTTCTCTCGACACTCCAAAGCCATCTGTTATGTCATCCCCCTTTTGATCACCCATTCAACCATTTAGGTCAACCAACACAATCAATATAAAGCTCCTATTCACCCAATCCAAAACATCATCCAGATTATCCCATAAAATCGCATTTCTTCAACATTACCCTCAGATGGAATATGTCACAACCACACATACCTTGACCTTTTCAAACTTAAATTTAATCATTAAAATTCTAGTACTCACACAAACAAAATCTACCATAGCTCTGTACCACAGGGTCACTCTATCAGAACTGCAACTCCTTCCTCCTATTCTCATTCCTTTCACACCAGCACATACACATTTCACACCACACCACTGTTTCCTTTCATCTTTGTTTCAATCACAGCGAGCAAATCAAATTTGCCTTTTCTAAATACATCCATCACATCTCTCCTCTTTTCCTCAACATTTATTCGTCTAACAATTCCACGTACCCATACGATTCATACATTTTCTCCGAAAGATAGAAGGTCGCTTACGGCGATCACGACCTTCTCCCAGGCATGCATTAGCATTCCTGGCAAAAGATAAGTGGTAGTGGACAGGGAACCAACTACCACTGTCCCTTTAGTCGCCTTCTACGACAAGCAGAACATACGCTGTGGGCAGGTCTTTTTTTCCCGACACATAGGGATATAAGTGACAGTAATGTCTGTGAGATGTTGTCTACAAGAGGGGTGTGGATATAAGTATGTGTATGTGGATGGTATGTGGATAAAAGGTGATGTCTGTAAGATGTCTGGATTACGAGTGTAGATATGAACGCAAAAGAAAAAGGAAGGAAAACCATTAGTCACTGGAATGTCATGGTAGACCCTACACACGATAAGCCATAATGGGAGATAATTTCATAGCTACGAGTGCCCTTCTCTACCTCTTATTACCTACTTTATATATATTATATATATATATATATATATATTATATATATACTATATATATATATTATATATATTATATATATTATATAATATATATATATATATAATATATATAATATATATAATATATACAATATAATTATATATATATTATATATAATAATAATATATATATATATATATATATATATATATATTATATATATATATATATATATATATATATATATATATTATATATATATATATATATGTATATAAAGCATACTTTTCCTGAATATTTTGTTCAGGATCTGAAATTTTGGATTTTTTGGAAGCGTTGTAGGACGCCGCCAGAACGACGACGCTTAAAATTGGTTTTTTCAAACTGGAAAACGCGAATCGAAACTCACAGACCTCAAAACTCTCTTCACGATCTTTTCTTAGAGTTTCATGATGGCAATTCAATTGGATGTATGTTGGCTTGTAAAGTATATAAGCGTTATATAGTAGGTATAATCTGTTAGGTTTAAAATGGTTTTATTGTTTCTTTAAGATTCTCTCTCTCTCTCCTCTCTCTCTCTCTTCTCTCTCTCTCTCTCTCTCTCTTCTCTCTCTCTCTCTCCTCTCTCTCTCTCTCTCTCTCTCTCTCTCTCTCTCTCTCCTCTCTCTTTCTCTCTCTCTCTCTCCTCTCTCTAATATATATATATATTATATATATAATATATTATATATATATATATTATATATATATATTTTATATATAGATATTATATATATATAATATATTATAATATATATATATATATATGATGGCGTTCGAGATGCTGGGGGATTACATGGCCGACAATGCCACTTGAAGCCATCCTTTGCTTTTGTTTTTCTCCTGGAAGTAAAAAATATATATATATATAATATATATATATATATATTATATATATATATATATATTATATATATATATAAATATATTATATATATATATATATATATATATATATATATATATATTATATATATATATATGAATAACCTATTTTTTTTATCTTGAGATCCTTTGTGGCTGGAAATTTAACGGAGGGCCATGCCTACCCTGGATCCCCCCACACGTGTAATATTGCTCATGTATACCCCTATCCATACATTCGTTGTTGCTCCAATCCGAGAATTGTAACACGGTTGAAAATAGTTCTGAATTATATGCATTTTTTTAAACGAGATATTAAGACTTTAGATGCATAATAGCTTTTTATATGCTCTACATCATAATAGGAATTGTACGATGAGATACTGAGAACTGTTGATGGAAAGAAAAGTTTGCAAATAGATGTGGGAAGCGAGGTAACTGCTTGTGTTCTTGAGAAGCCAAACGAAGTAGCGGGGGTGGGTAAAAATATTATTATTATTATTATATTATTATTATATTAATTATATTATTATTATTATTATTATTATTATTATTATTATTATTATTATTATTATCTGACAAAATAATACTGATATATGGATAAGTTTATAATTAAAAAGCCTAGGGTTAATAACAGTAATTCACTTGTAATTGAACAAACTACGAACTCATTTAGTGGTAGTTCTTGTAATGTTGATGATAATTGAAATGGTATTGAGGCCAATCCTGTTAATGATACTAAATTTTTTACTGTTGCTACTTGGGATTTAACATAACAAAAGGAAAATGTCCTGGATATGGAAATTACATAATTGGAACCCATATTAAAGATGGATTTAAGTTTGACTTATTAACGAAACCGTACAAACCACCAATTACGTACATTTTTAAAGATGCTAAATAGGGATAGAGGATTTTCTTTATGAATAGCTAGATCTGCCCAATTCTTGGCTAGCGTATTCTAAAATAGTGAAAGGACCGTTTTGTAGATTGTGTGCCTTATTTAGACCTTCTATCAAAAGAGGCATATTTGACTCATTTACCATAAAACCATTTAGAAAATATAAAGACGCATTCACGTGCTAAAGCCCATGTAAATTCAGAATTGCATAAAGATGACTCAGTAGCAGCAAAGAATTTCAAAAGAATAATATTAAATAAGCATGTTAGTGTAACTGAACAACTGAATGTTGCTGAGCACTTAAATATTCAAAAAATAGGCAAAAATTGTTTTCTATAATTTCTACCTTAATATTTTGTGGCACCTATGATATCGCTATTCGATGTAGCACTGCAAATACCGGCAATTTTTACGATTTGCTTAAATTCAGAGTAGAAGCTGGAGATGTTGTTCTTGTGGAACATTTGGAATCAAGCTAAGCAAAAGCCAAGTACATATCACAAATGATTCAGAATGAATTTATATTTATTTGTGGAAAGTTGATATGTAATCAAATTGTGAATGAAGTAAACAATTGTGAATATTTCAACCTTGTAGCAGACGAGACAGTAAACATATCCGGGACAGAACAGCTATCGATTGGTGTTCCCTTCGTTGATAAGGATCTCGATGTACGTGAAGAATTTCTAGGGTTCACTCCTCTTGAAAAACTGAAAGCTGAAGATATAGCAAGAGCTATATTGTCTACTACACGAGATATATACAATTTAAATACGAGCAAGCTTGTTGGACTTGAGTTTGATGGGTGTTCCACCATGGCTGACAAAGAAAATGGAGTTCAAATATTAATAAGGGATCAGTACCCTAAAGTCAAATTTTTTCATTGTTATTCCAATCGATTAAATTTAGTAATTATTGACCTAAATGCTGTTCCAGAATTTCGAAACACTGTTGGAATTGTAAAACAATTTACAAAATTTTTCCGTGAAAGTATGTCGCACAGAAATTTGGTATCCAATATACCATCGTTATGCGAAACACGATGGTCTGCCAAATATAAATCATTTAGGATATTTTTTGAACGTTTTAGCCAAATAAAATTATCATTAGAAAATCTCTCATCTGATCCACATGTAACGCAAGCAACACGAACGCAGTATGTCAGCTTTCATCAGCAGCAGAAGTCTTACTTTCTATCGCATGAATAATTCATGACGAAATATAGTTACAAAATTTGAGGCCTATAGCAAAATATTCTTCAAACCTAAATAATAAATTGAGTGAGGTCATTGTCACATAGAAAACTTTTAAATATTTTAAAAACCGATAGAAGTGAAAATAATTCAGTTTCTTTTTAATGGAATTTTTAAAAAATTTAAGAATTTTTGCAAAGACTTTTCATTACCACACAGAGTATCCAAAAGAATCTCAGCCTCAGGGAATTCAAAAAGTTTAATATCAGATAGAGGACCACAGTTTGAAGGAGAATTTTTCACCGAACTATTAAATTTGATTGAATTTCATAAACTCTGTATCAGCGTTTACCACCCTTCAGCAAATGGACAAATCAAAAGGTTTCATCGATCGCTGAAGAGTGCTGTAATGGTGCGGAAGCAAAACTGGTTACTCTCTCTCTCTCTCTCTCTCTCTCTCTCTCTCATCTCTCTCTCTCTCTCTCTCTCTCTCTCTCCTCTCTCTCTCTCTCTCTCTCTCTCTTCTCATCTCTCTCTCTCTTCCAGTCATCATGCTAAGTCTTTGTTGCATTTCTGATGAATGACTCCGTATTCTCTCATTTTCAAGCAGTAACCGGAAAAAACACCTCTTTGTCCTTTAAAACTTCTTCAAGCACCTAAAAACAGAGATTCTTACAGCAACTTCATGAGAAAATTTATGGCTCCCATGAAACAACTGGATTTTGGACAGCTACCACCTCATCATCCCTACAGTGTTTCATCATATATTCCTGCCGAACTTCAAACCTGTTCCATGTCTTTCTTCGAGTCGATCGCATTCGCAAGAGTCATGAAGCCCCTTATTAATGGCTGGCCGATTACAAAGTTCTTCAACGGATGGATCATGCAAAATGCTACAAGATACAACTTCTTGATGGAAGGACGGATGTCATTTCGATTAGTCGTTTGAAGCCTGCCGTACTCCCTTCGACTTCACAGATGGTTCCTCAATCGGATGATAATTCGCCTTCGTAGATGGTTTCTCATTCGGATAATGATTCGCCTTCCCAGACGGTCACTTCAACAACTGAACAGCAGGAACAAGCTTTAGCGTCTAGAAGTAACTCAGCGCACAAAGTTTGTTTTGAAAAATATATTCAATGAATTTAGTGCATAAAATTTAATCTAGCGATTACTGTGCTTCGCTTCTTGGGAATGCTGTAATATACAACAGTGCTAAGAAAATAATATTTGGTGTTTAAATATTATATTTTTTAAAGTTTTTTAAAAAAATTGCCCAAATAAGTAAGTTTGCCTCGAAATATTATAAAAGTCGGAAATCATAGAAAACAAAAAAAAATCAGTGCAACTTGTGTTTTGGCAATATTTATATTTTACAAACTTTAATCATAAATCTGTGTTATGTATGATTTTACTTTTAATATATGTTAGTAAAAAATTATTTTATTATATGATATTTTCTTTATAAAATATTAGTATATTGTACATAGTTTTGGTTATTTTCTTTGTTTATTATGTATCGAAGAAATTATCTCGAACCTTCCCACCAAATATATAATGGAAGATTCCCGCGAAATTTGAAAACGACAAAAAAATCTAATTTTGTGAATCTTCCTCAGATATGGTTTGAGACAAGATAAACTTATATATGTTAAAAAGTAATGTATTTAACTTAAGGTCAGCGACTCGTTTATATATATTAAAGATGATTTAATAAAACTTGTTAACCTTACACAATATAGCTGGTTTAACCCTCCCATATTAGAGATAAAGTTAAAAAAAAAGTGTTTTTATAACGACATTATGCATGATGGTTCAGTAGCATCGAGAAGCTAGCGTTATACATAGTTTCTGTAAGGTAAAGAAGGCGACTTCCGACAGAGAAAGCTGCAATAAGCTAGTACCTGTTTATATTTAGGTCTCACACCGTAAAATGGAAATCATTACGTGAGACTTCAAAAAACCTTCAACAACTACTCCTCTACATATAATATATATAATATATATATATATAATATATATAATTATATATATATATATATATATACCATATATATATTATATATATATATATATATATATATATATATATATATATATATATATATATATATATATATATAATATATATATATAT
>JABUQX010013521.1:57500-60356 GCA_015478945.1 Trachelipus rathkii
ATTATATATTATGATTTAGTATTATATTATATATATAATATATACTATATTATAATATATATATATATATAGTATAATATATAATATACTATTATATATATATATAATTATTATTATATATCTATTTATATATACCGTAATATATATATATCTAATATAAATTTATATATATTGAAAATATATATTATATATATATTATTATATACTATAATAACATTTATATAATATAATAATATATTATAATATATATATACTAATTATATATATAATTACTATATTAATATATGTATATATATTATATAATAATATATATCATATATATATATACTATATATATATATATAATATATAGTATATATATACTTCTATATATATATATATATTATATAATTCATTAATAAAAGTTTAAGTCTTTATATATTATATATATTATTATATATATATATATATATATATATATATATATATATATAATATATATATATAGTATATATATATATATATATATATATACTATATATATATAGTATATTATATATATATATTTTCATAATATATTATTATTATATATATATATATTCGCATAAAATATATAATAAATATAATATATATATATATATAATATATATTATACTATATAATATTATATATATATCTGTCGCATATACTATAATATATATATAATATAATTAGTTTATATATATATATAATATATATAGTATATATATATAGATAATATATAGTATATATATATTATGTCCTAAAAGTAAGTGTACTGATGTATTTCGTGTGTAGATTTAATGTGTTTTAGTTTAGTATGTAGATTGTGTAGTTTTAACTTTTAGATCTTTTCAAATTTTTCTGTAAATACGGTTTTAGCGTTTTAAAATTTCCCTAAAGTTTTTACTATTACAAATTTGGAATTTATGATTTTCATTTTAGAATATAAAACTTTTTTAATTTAGGTTTAGGTATTATGAATCATCTTTTATCACGATTTCTCGTTTTATTTTTGTCTGTCTTTGGCTTTTTGTTTTATTTGTTGTGTGCGTGCGTGTGTGTGATGTGGCAAGGTTGTGTACATCTGCGGGGCTTTCTAATGAACTTCACCAAGCATTCCGCAATCGCAGTACTTAAGCTCGGCAACTCTGCTTCCCGTGGGAACCCACCTTCTAGAACTCCTACCTAAGTTTTTCGCCTCTTCGTCTGAGACCTTCGGATGGCTAAGAATTCATTCTCTCTAACTCGTTTAATGTAATCCAAATCTACACAAAGCTAATTTATATTTCCGTCATAAAGGGTTGGAGTATGTGGTCTAGTTAACATAAACGACTCTTAACACGTCTCGTGATGTTGGGTTCGTGGCTAGTGGGTGTGTGTTGGTGGTGGGGTTGAATTCCTATATTTCCGGATGTTCTATGGCTTAAATATTTTTCCCTTCTACTACACTATCTGGTGCTTCTGGTACTGAAGCTCTCTAACAGAACAGATTTTCACGCCTTTTTTGAACACATTTAGCTACTTCTTCCACGAGCACTGTTAATATAGTTTTCATCAGTCTAACTACTGGAGGTCCTCTATTTTGAGGGGATTTCAATGTACCATACATGAATGGTTGGTCCTCTCATCGATTTAGGTGGAGAGGAGGCCGATAACTGTTCATGTTAGTATCAAAGAAAGTGCGAGCTACCTCCTGTGGGTTTCTCCTACCTGAAAATCTTTTTCTGGCTCTTGCCAAACATCTAGAGGCAACTTCTGTAAATCTGTCTTTCCCTCCTCTTATTCGTTCTGATGATTCTGTTGCTAATACTCCAACTGAAAAAGGCAATCCCTTTCGGCCTCTAGATTTTCCGTCTAAACTCAACCCTGGACGATTCTGGCATCATTCCTCTTCCCTCCTCCTTCCTCCTCTCAGGTGTTCTATGCCTTTGCCCTATGATTACATTCGATCGGGTGAATGGGCTGGGCACTGCGAAGATCTACGAACGAGATTATGGAAGGCCGGGATGGTCTCGGTTGGCATTCCTTCCGTAGTTTTGACGGGAGTGTTGTCTTTCGGTGCTATCATGCCCCCGCCCCTCGTTCAACTATTTCTCTATGTCCACATTAACACTTCCCTTCAGTGTTGGAAGCACCCACATGTCCAACCTTTCCGAGAAAAAGGGAGCCTCTGATCCTCTCTAACTATCGCCCTATAAGCTCTCATCACTTGTATTCTATCTAAATCTTTGAAACTACTTCTCAAACTCTCACTTTAGTTGCTTTCCATCTTGCTAGAATCATTTGGACATCTCATTCACTTCTCTTCCTATGACCCGTAGCGGCTTTCGGTCTCGAGTCTATTGGCGATATACTTTCCTTATCTTAATCTGGATTTAGTGGTTTCCTCACCCTTTAGGAACTAGCGGGGAGACTTGCCGTAGTGGCGCTGACATATCCAAAGCATTTGACGGGTATGGCTAGCGTCACTGCTCTCCAAGCTCCCCTCCTTTTGGGTTTCCCCTCCTTCTCTTTTGCTTACTTATGTCCTAGTGTTTTCTTCTCAAATCTTCCATTCAATTCGGGCTATTGTTGATGGGTGCGACTTCTCTTCTTCCTTTGTCTTTTCAAATAGTGTGAATCTCTCACGGGTTGTCCTTATTCCCATACTTTACTTCCTACTTTGCCTTACATGATTTCTCACGGCGACATCTACTCTAATTTCAACTCATATGCCGATGACTCGACCCGTTCTATTCCTTCAACTAAATTCTTCACTTTGTCTCTTCTTTTACTTCTAGAAGTTGCCTCTCATGCTTTAAGTCTTTCCGATTCCATTTCGCTGATCTGGATAGAATTTCCAATTGGGGTGGTCTC
>JABUQX010013522.1:0-34629 GCA_015478945.1 Trachelipus rathkii
ATGACGAGAAATATATTAATAATATTATAAATAATAATAATATAATGTAATAATATTAACAATGAATAATAATAAAAACAAGAAAAAAGAAGAATATAATGTTTTGCACCACGTTCTTGAACATGACTCATCATCTAAGAGATGCACGTTACGCCAGGCGCGCGGCTACAAAAAAAAAAAAAAATAAAAGTTTTCTAAAAAAAATTAACAAATTATAACACCATTTTTCCTCTATCAACAAACCGATCGCATCAACGACGAACAAGCTCCACTTACGCAATCACTACCATACAATTAAACTAATACCCGCAACGGATACCAATCACGCGTGCAGTAATAAACCTATGTCTATACTATTATATAACACTCCTCTCCCTATACGATCAACATCCAACGCTCTGACAAAAGCCTCAATCCACAAGACCAGCACCAATCACCTACTATACTTATCACAAAATACCCATGAATCACATAATAACAACATTAAAAAACTAACCTAACAGACGATACCTTCACTGCGTGCCCAGACCACTATCACCAAATGCCTAATCATATATTAATATATACTACAAATGTAATACTAATATATTATAATACGCCTTATAAACTCAATCCACATTCATTCAACAACAATCAACTAGTAACCCTTACTAGTACTATATAATTTAACAATCTCAATACATACTCTCACACAATCACTATATAACTATCACTATAATTAACATATATCAAGCTCGCTACAATCTACAACAATCATAATCACTTAACATGACTAAAGAACAAAACTAATTCACTCCCGTAATTACAATGACGACCTTCCACTCATTAAAACTTCATCGTGTCATTGATGTTTTGGGCTTACTCTATTTTATCACGACTCGATGCGATAACCTTTAATTTTTTAATAAATAAAAAATCATCCATAATCATCTCTTCCTCCAAAAAGAAACAAGTATACATCATTAAAATAAATATGCCCGAGAATTTAAGTAAACCGTTCATTTTAACTGCCCCGCGATCTAACATTTATTAAAATGAAATAAGATAAGATAAATAATATTATATACAATATTAAATTTCATAAAGAAAAGAATCGCCGTGTTTCTCTCGCGCACGCGGCTTAATTTCTATATACGAGACAAAATTGCTATTATCATTATTTTCCAAAGAAACAAAGCGTTTTTCTAGATCTGTTCTTTCGGACAGCGCCTTATGAGAAAAAAAATTCGATTTTTGCTTAGAATGAAATAATATTTGGTCTATTTTTTTATTTGTCATGTTAATTAAATAATGAAAATTATAGTTAATACGTCGAGTTGAACACCTGCGAATTTGAAGAAACTAAGGCGTTAGTATAAAAGGAGAAGAAAATCGTATTCGATATCAGAAAAGCTCGGAGGTAGCTCGGTGGTTAGTTATATCGGATCCTGGGAGTTCCAAAGAAGAAGAGCATCACTCTCGTTGTCATGCTCTTCCTTTTCATTATCGCCTACACGTACATAAGGTAAGGGGGGGGGGATCCGAGTTTCTCGTAATAAAATGATTATTTTTGTATTTCAAATCATTCTCCGAAAATAAATTATTTTACGTAATTAATAAAACCGAACTTTTATTTTTTTTCATACAGATTGTTCGTTACGCCAAAAAGAATGGAATTCCACACCAATTGTTATTTTTCGAAAATAAGGCCGTTAAATGTCAATCAGTCGGACGGAGAAGAAGAGGCGGGCCACGGAGAGGACGTTAAAAGAACCCGGAGAATAAATATTTACGATAAAATGAAAAAATTGGAAGATGAGATTTTAAACTATCAAAAAAAAAGTAAAAATTTGGGTATTGTTAAAAAATATGAAAATGGAAAACAAAATAACATTAACGGCGTATTAGACAAACGGCGACCGATCGTCGCCCAGGAATACAACCCCAACGTCTTTGAACCTTGTTCCGATAATAATGAATCCTTAGTGCTTAAAGCTTTAAATAATTCTCGCAATAATTCTAGGAAAGTGGAAAAGAACACTAAGGATATTATTGAACTGAAAAAACAATTGAACGAAAAATCGAACTCGATTTTAAAAATGGAGGAAGAACTTAAACGTTTGAAAACGCTCCAACGCAATAAAAGTTCTACCCCCGTAACATCTACGAACGATCCTATTATTACTGCCGCTCCTACTACGAGTACTACTACTACTACTAATACTACCACTTCCACTTTTAAACAAAATTCATCTATCGGTGTATTGATACCCTTAGAAAAAGAAAAAACACCGTACTCATCAAATAAGGCGACTTACGATTCGAGTTCTAAAGTCGATAAAATAATACCATCGAGCAAGAGAAAACACTTACCGAACCGCGATCAGGGACAATACTCGGAAATGAATCGTGATGCGCATTCCTACGTTCCTATAGCCCAAAGACAACGACGCTGCCAAGAGTATGACGAATCTTCCTTCGGAATAATTTTATATCATTATACAATCGAGAAAAAGAACGATGATGAATGTTTTAAGAAAAGTGTGGAGCGTTTCGTCATTGAATTAGAAAGACGATGTAATAATAAAAAACTGCCAAAATATTTTCGGGCTTCTGAATTCGACGACACCGACCATTCGGCTCTCTTAGAATTTCGTACTAGATTCGAGCGAGACATATTTTACTACATAAGTAAATATTGCTATATATCGAGACACGAAAAACCATTCATCGAGCTATACGATCCAATGGAAGTTAGATTCGAGTTATACCAGTATTTAAAACGACAAAAGAGCCTGGGGATCATTTTAAATCTTTCTTACGATTTGGGAACTAACGAATTTCAAATAATATTTTCTGGAGACCCCCAAATCAGCACTCACACGGTTTCTTCTATCAGAGATTACGCGGAGTTACTGAATTTTGGAGAAAGAATAGCACAACCAGATCGTCCAACGAAATTCGGACAGCCCAGTCCCGCCGCTATTCCTCCTCTTCTTTCCAAGAGTCGTCATCATCATCAATATCAACGGGGAGGTGGTTATTGGGCTCCTTAATTATAAATACATTTTTTTATATAAATTATTATTGATAAAATCTTTTCATATCACCGCATTTTTATATCATTTTTTTTTTCACGAAAGCATCATTTTCTTCGAGGTAAATAAAAATATCATCGATTGTATAGCAGATCTTTTTTACAGTAAATATAATTAAAAAAATATATATATTTTTAAATTTTAATACCCTTAAAACTACCAACGAGGATGAATTTTAAGAAAAATATTTATATAAAAAGCCTCGACGAGAATTTTAACAAATTTGTTTGTAACGAGCATCGAGAATACGATAGGAAGAGGATTATTCTCTACTGTTCAGTTATAAACAACATTCTCGGCAAAATACGAGAGATAAAAAATTCGTTCGATGATAAAGACGACGAGACCGACGATTTTATTGAAAATGTTATCACCAAATATCTGCACGGGGTTCACGATCCCTCGCGATTATATAAATTATTAGATTGTCTCTCGGATTCGTCGATGAACATCGTAAAGATTATTCGTTCCGATAACGCGTCCCACCAACTATTTTTATCGCCCAGTGGCAGTAACTGGATAAAAGGTTTAGGCGAGGGAGCGTTAAACAGCGAAAGAGTTCGTTTGCTGAACCACTTATTCGGAAACGGCGATGAAAGCCCTCCCCTACCACCGGTTAGTGGCCATATCGGAGCCGGCGAATTTGAGCGGACTAACGCGTTTATAACTCTTTACGCCTTGATCAAAGAGGAATTGGGCGTTGACCGTAAATTGCGCGAGCGTTATAGAGTAAAGTACGAAATATTCAAACGCTCTTCGGACCAACGGCGGCGTGACTCGATAGATATTTTTCCGAGGTCGATTCGAGTAAGAGAAAGGGATCTTAGGAATTTTCATATGTTGACTCAAAAAAAGTTTTTCGAAGTCTTAACTTCCCCCAGTGTCGCTATTTACGACATGTACGAAGTTATGAAAAGCGATCTCGTGTTTTCCTTCGCCTTCGAATTCACCGTAGAGTTAAAACGACTGAAAAACGAAAAGGATTTAGCGTCGATGACCCGAGGGGAGGAAGGGCGCGATCAAAACTATTACTACCGCAGCGTGCCGCCGCCGATCTTAGTTGGGCTCTTGAAAGACGCGGAAACGTTTTACGAATATTTCAAAGGTACGATTTTAGAGAGAAACGAATTGATAATGTCGTGCGAGAAATTGCTCCGACAGTACTCGAAATTAAACGAAAACGTTTCCTATATAGGGACCGACTTTATCCTCGGTTCGGATAGAATCATCGTGACGACTTTAAATTTAATCGAAAACGAATTACTCAAGTATACGAATACGTTGCTGACGATTAATCTGAAAAATTTTTATTCCGCCAAAGGTTTAATGCGAACGCGTAATAATACGGGTGATGAGGAAGATGACGCGCATTCTTCTTTGTCGTCGTCGTCGTCGTCGTCGTCGTCTCCTTCTTCTTCGTCGTCGGTAAATGAGATCTGTCGAGGATCACTAAAGCGACGACGAAATAAAAAACGACCGTTTTCGAAAAATAATAATAAAATCGATGATAATAAACAAAATAAGAAATTTAAACGAGATGAGGGAACCCCCACCACCGCCACCACCGCCACCCCCGTTTTTTCGGCTGAAAATGAAAACGCCACGAAAACGAAGCGGCGTAAAGAAAAAAGATCGGAAAAAGAAAAAGAACTTGACCTTAACGGAGACAGATATACGCAGTACAAAGATGATTATTCGAGAAATGCGCGTGATGAAACCTCGTCTACTCAGGTCACTACTACGCAAACTCTCAAAAGCAGTAATCAGCAGCACTTATCGGCGGAAATCGCTGAGGAAAATCTTATGTCACCTAGTATGCGGCGCGGACGAGATATACAAAACGAGGGAAGAGGAGAAATTGAGGAGAACGTCGAAAAGTTAGAAAGGAATCGACATAGCTACTTTCCTGACCGGAGAGAAACTTTGCAATCGAACGTTCTTTCAAAATCGTTCGAAGAAGGTTTTGATATATCGTCGCGCGAAATAGTTTCGCCTTCGCAAAAAGTTTCAAGAGAGACCGAAAAGGGTCTATCTTTGGTTCAACAAAATGAAAATTTACTACCAGCACCGACGCTTTCGCGGAAGCATCCGTCGCCGACAATATCCCGAAGAAAGTCATCAATCTCATATCAACCGATGCCATCGGAACTGCTCCCGGTGATACCAACATCCTCACCGCCCACACCGACGTCTCTATTTCGCCACAACAACAACATCATCAATTATTGTCAATACTCAGCAAGACGAAGATTCCCTAAATCAACCACCGCCTCCGCCTCCGCCTCCGCCTCCGCCTCTGCCTCCGCCACCTCCGACACCGCTGTCTACAACATCGATAATAATCGATTCACCATCAGACGAAGTTTCCCTTAATGAAACGATCCAAAGCGAAATAGAATCGCTAAACGCATATAGTTTATCCTCAACGGAAGAATCGACGAAATCCGGTTCAATTAAAAAAAGGCTCGGTCGCGGTCGCAAAATACTAAGCTGGATGAAACCGGGGAAACAGCAGAATAAGGCGAGGACGCAGACTCCTTCTTCCTCGATTATTCAAGAGGAAATCGAACAGATCGATAGAAAAGAATTTAAAAAATCGGCAACGATAGTTGACGAGGAGCCGAACACCGATCTAAATACGAACATACTTACTTTTGACAGAAGACGTTTGAGGAAGGTAACTCCTTCGGAAAAAGAAGGTAAAGTTTACGAAAATGACGATTTTACCAATAGTTTTTACGACATTCTCCAAAAAAGGCGTGAGAAGATTGCGGGTTCCCCTTCGGAAGAAGATAAAAAAGAAGAAGACGAATTGGAATGGGACGACGATTAATTAGGGTGAAGTTTATCTATCGATCTATCTATATATTTTTTTTGGTTTCGATAAACGCGATTCATTCGATAAAAACTTTTTGTAAAACCTTTTTAGGTATGTAAATAAAACTGACCTTTTTTTTTGGCATAACGTCTTCTTTATTACTATTTTTTTTAAAGCTTTCCCTATACATTTTGAAAAGATGTCGGCAAAGAAATAATATTCGCCAAATGTCGAATATATTTCGCCGTGTGATAAAATAACGTTTTTGTACCTAGAGAAAAAACGTGAGCGCCCGGGATGCGATGTTTCATCATTTCGTGCTGCTCGGCCGTCCCGGCGATATATTCCACGATATATCTGATCAATTCGAGTAATAAATGTTGGGGTTCTTGACAATCCGAGATTAATTCTACGTTCCGCGTGATCATCGGGTTGTCGTAAATTCGTTCCCCACCCCCGTGTACGTTTTGTAAAAACGGCGGCGGCGTTTTCACGTCGCATTTGATTCTCTTATTATCCCCGATTTCGTTATTATGAATTTCGTAGATTTCGGTCTCGTCGCAAGAAGACGACGAAGACGAAGACGAAGACGAAAAGAAATCGAAAGGCACCAACCCGGCATCGTCATCGGCTTTTTTATTTTCGCGCTGGTGCCAGGAACCGAACCTTCTTCCCCCGTCTTTCGTTTCCAGACGATCCGAAAGTTTCTTTTCGATATAAGACTTCCAAATATTATCCACGCCGTGGTTCAAAGTTATTTCCTCGTCTAAGTTTAAATTTACCATCAGGGCCAAAACGATCGCCACGATATTGTAGACGACGAAGGAAAAATCTGCTTGATAGCGGTCGTCCTCGTTACGTAGCTTCATAGCGTTATACCAGCTAGTGTAAGAAAAACTTTTCCCGAAGAGTTCCGATAAGCATTTCACGGCCGTTATTTCTAATTCCTTCGAACTAATTTTGCCGCACGATTTGCAAGGGGGGATAGTCGACGTTGCTCCCTCTCCTCTCTTTAGAACGCGATCGAATATTTCCACGGGACACAAGCAATGTTTGCTTTCGAATTTAAGAATTTTTAAAAGCAGAGAGTTTCTTCGCGAATAGTCAAGGTCGTCAATTATCGGTTTCGAATAATCGGAGCCGCAGAGGAGAGACCAAATTACTGCCGATACGCCGGAAAAACAAGTGGAGAGGAGTTTCGATAAATTATAAAAGCAAAATTCCGTGGGGAAAACGTCGTACCTTTTGTATTTTGTATTGAAATAAACCCTCGAATCACCATTCCGGTACGTCGGCGGGTTTTGCCTTTTTTGCAACACCAATAATTTCGGGTCCTCGACCGCTTTTTCCTTTTTTCTTGCTAAAATTCGATACGAAGCTTTACTCGCGCCGCTTCGTAAATCGATAGGAAAAAATACCATACTCGAACATCGGTGCCGTATAACAAAGAATATGTCTTACATTACGAAAAACGAGACACATCCTGCCTCGATCAGACAATTTCCTTATCCAACTGTAATCTCTGAGACCAGTTATTCGCTCAGGGCTAACAGCTCTCTGCGATAGTAGGAGTGAAAAATTTATTCAAGTCAAGCATAACAGATATAATCATTTTCATACTTTAGTCTGTATATACACTCGATTTATCTAATTATCAGTTTATCTATTCTAAATACTCCGAGTATGTTATCAACTCCTGAATACACACTTCAAACAGAGGACAGACAAGTTGATGAAGGGAATCGCTCAGTGACTCTGTGAAACATAATATCCTTTATCTTATCGCACGGCAATTAGGCCAAAAAAAATACTATGTAGCGGATCGTACAGTACAATAACCGCTTACCGATATACCGTGTTGGAAATTAGACGACGTGCCATAAACGCTACTCGAGGTTAGATAATATCGGTTACAAGACTCAAAGACCTAATAATAAATCAACATACCTACTCGTTATAAGGAAACACAAACGAGCGTATACTGTACGGCTCTTGCAAAAAATTTTCACAGAAGAGACCAAAATGGTAAATTTTTCGTCAAATCCACTCTCTTTATAAAACCGCGCCCATACTAAACATCACATGTATCCCTCAAGCAGCCACACTAACCAAATCAACATGTCCAGAGAGCGAAATTCATTCTGACAAACAGTTTACCACCAACCGCCGTCTGAACAGAAGTACGTGTGGTTATATTATCACTACTCCATACTAATATACCCTTTATAAAAACTTAAACATCTGTTAATATCTATCGATTCTACATTCACTAAACGATATAACTTTATCGTAAAACGCTTCCAATCTATACCTACATATCTATCCCAGATCCCTGCTATTTAATCTAGCGCACCGATAATATTCTCTATCGATGAATATTAAAAATTAAATAATAATTAATAGCGATTAAATTCGAGTCGGAATCGTACAACAGTATTTATGTTAATTTTTTATATAAAATCCTCTCGACGAAATGTTTCGCCATTTAAAGAAAATATAACATAAATATGAATACAAACCTCTACGAAACTACAGCGAATAATACCAATAGACTACGCTCGCTAAACAAGCAGCAGTCATTCCGTGCTAGCTGGCCTCGCTGACTCGATAATTCGTGAGATTTGTATGATAAATCGTGTAAAGCTACCAAGATAATTTCCGAATACTAAACATCTTCGGGTTATGCAGCATATATTAGGCTTGAACGACACAAATTAGTAAAATATGATACTCCTTCGATGAGCTCCGCTAATGCAGACTACAGATATAGGCAAATGATGTTCTTTAAAACGAAATCGCGGTGACACCTACCTCTAATCATTATTTCATTACTTGTAAACATCAACCTAACAGCAAATACACTACTACTACACTTTTAACGACAAGCTATCCACCTCATATATTACATTGCTATTCTTCGTCCATCGCAAGCTTCACCAACAATTACACAACCTCCGTCAAAATTCTACATACTCACACTCGTTCTTGATAAACCATAAATATACATGATGCAGTCAGACAAAGAGCTAGAGAGTCAGTATCCATCATGCACAAAACATTCTCAGATCATCCCCTCATACAACATACCACTGAAAATTACCAAATTAATATCCGATAGTCATAAATCCAATAACAAGTGAAAGCACAGTGATCACCAAAAACAGTACGAACAGACCTATTATTCCATAGACCATCTGCCATATAGTTCTGTAACAAAATAATTAAAATAAAACAGGGAAACAGCGTCCAGGACGCAAACGCAGGTTGTTCTTTTTTATAAACGTCTAATCCATTTAGATTTTGAGCATCTGAGTTTCTCCATCCTATCGTCATACGTCCGAATATTTTCATTGCGAAATATACGGATTCGGAATCACATTTGCGAATAAGCAACATCAAACCTCACTAACCGCGCCAAGTACACAACACCTCAGACTTCAATACTTCGCGTCTAATAATCAATTAATAGATATATATTCCTTCGCTATCTGCTCATTAGAGCGACAATAACAGCGTGCGACGTAACCTCCTATTTTTCACGATTTGCAGCATTAGGAAAACTGAAACCCATTTCTCAGACAACACACTCATGCACATGGACGTAACCCAAATCAATCATCGAATTGCGCAATCAAGTATTACAGGCTCTCCACCCACACGAGCTAACCAACAACAGAACAACAGACCACCATCACAATCAATGTTACATTCTAATGTCTAATTAGACATACCTATAAACAAATAATATATATAATACTGATTTTATAATATTCTCCTGCATTAACACAAATAATACACACACTTTATAATATAGTATAATAAATTATAACAACAGTATTAAGTCACCAAAATAAATACCGAGATGTTTTTAACTCCTTTTCAAAGGTATCATTTATGTTCGTCATATACGCTGGTCGTGCCGTAAATCCCACTATGTACATCTACTTATTTATGTATATCGACAACTTAAGTGGCGATAAAGAAAGTAAATTCAAACATAAAAAACCTCAAATGATTACTAACGTCATACTTATCAAGTAACGTCAACAAAGAACCCGAGAACATCACTCAGAAACCCAATGACCCACACAAGAATGATAATATCAATAGATGAATAGGTAGGTAAATAGACTGAGAAGATTAGAAGTTATTTCTTTATAGTAGAAGAATAGAATATAGAACAGAAGCTGTCTAGTTGAAATAATTAAGTAGGAGCAGATGGTGCTGAAGATAGATAGATATAGATAGTATAGAGATGAATAGAGATATGAAGAGATAATAGTAGACTGAGAGTGAGAATAAGACTAGAGGATGATAGAGATAAACTAGATAATGAAGAGATGAAGAATAGAAGACACAGAAGCAAACAACGAAAGGATTAAAACGCCAACAAAGAGAACTGATGGAGAGAGTAAACTTTTTTTCTATTACCCGGACCCAACGTAGTGCGAGAGTATATGGAAATTCATAGCGATATGTAGTTCAAGGTTTATGATTTGATTACGGCAAGAAAATCGTATGACAGGGTGGAACATCGCGAAAACAGTTCTATTTTTTCCAGTATTGAATAAGAGTCGGCAAGAACATTCATTTAGTTAATTTCATTCGCACTGCAGAAGTGGAACGCCCACGATTAAGATGAGAGCACGCTGGCAGAATGATTCCGCGTTTTCCTTCGTTTGGATAGAGAAATAGATGGTACCCGGAAGAGGGAAGCATGGAGTGCACTATACTCCTCTGGCGGGAACGATTTCCCAATATCGCCGTTGACCCGATTTCGATAGGTTCAGAGAGTGTAGCTACACTTTGGTATCTGATAAATTCACTAAAATTCTTTTCATACATCCAATAGTGTCTATGCTCTTTTTCCGTTATACAATACTCATGTATAAATCCCATAGAATAAGAGTTGACTCTATACCAATCTAGATCGAAATCCATAATAATTCATCTCACCATCTCTAGCACCAAATACCAGCACACTCATCCTCTCGATCTTTTCAATTCTGTCAATATCACTTATTTCATCGAGCAGAATTGCATAATCTTTCTCCAATTTACATGTTTCCTATTAAAGTTCCATTAAAACAGAGGCGTCACCGGCCGCTTACCTCTTTGCCTTCGATATCTGCTAACATTCTTAGAATTGGAAAAATATAACGTATTTACTGATTATATTAAAGTAGGACCTATGTATTCGGCAGAACATAATAGACACTTACATATCTATTAATCTATAATGATTAGATGCTTTATAAATTACAAAAATTATCATATATATTATCAGATATACTAACAAATAATTCACGTAATAATTTTATTCAATAGATACTTTGATAATAACCCAACTTAATTATAATATAATCACAATAAAATCAATCTACGAATTTTTTCCGACGGGAAATTCTTCTAATACAAAATAATAATAACATAATAATAATAATTAATTCATCGATACATACTATATATCAGAATAGCACACATTACGACAAACATATCATTAATCATTAAATTCTATAACGTCGACATAAGATATAATCCATTGCATCTAATCACAATCTAACCTCCAGTTGAGATAATACAAATTTTGAGTCAATATAAAGATTGTTGTCACATCAAATCACTCGCAAGAATATATTCTTTACAGAATTAACTAGAATATTACAGACATAAATTAAAGCTATATAACAGTATTTAACTCGAATAAATATATAATTAATCGATTCGTAATTCTCAAGTTAATATTTACCACCTCCGACCCAGGTACGTAACGGTTTAATACGGATCGTTTCGTTTCAGATCGTAATCCTGCGAATACGAAAGAAGGTAAGAAAGGAGTATTCCTATCCCTATCAGTTTCATCGTCGTTTCTCAGAAGTTAAGTCGCTTTTGTCTCGTTAATTCTAGTTATACTAGCGACCCGCAAAATTAGCGACATTTCGAAGTAAAACTCGCATAATACTCGGCAAACCGAAAACGACAAGTGACAAAACAGCTAGTGCAAAACTAAGACTTTCTCTCGTCGGTGCCAAGAGTGATTTTATTAACTTTTCTCAGCGCATTTCAGTAAGCGCGGCGACACTTAGCAAACAGCAACTACACACATAAACAAAACCACGCTCACCAAACACTCTCGCACTTATACCGTGCACACTATAGATCACTCATACACACCGTAACTCTCTAATTTTCTCTTCGAAAACACAGTAAGGGGGATAGGCGTACGCGTCTTAAACCCTCTAGGAGTATTCCCATGGACCAGGCCAAGGACCGGAACAGGCTACTAAATGCACATCAATACAGCGAAAAGTGACACGCACAATTAATTAACGAAATAGGACTCAAAATCGCTATACGCAAGGACCATTACAGAAAAAAGGAAGTCTAACTTCGAAACACGACTACAATCTATTATTTAATACTCGAGCAATGAAGCAAAAGGAGCTTACGAACGTCATTATATTACGGAATACGAAAAAAAAACAACAAAAAACAAAGAATTTTGTTATTATTATTATTTATAGGTAATTAAACAGGTCGGTAAATTTTTCGTATTGGTACCGAGGAATGAAGCAATCGAATTTCGGGTAACGTCTTTCCTTTCGGCAGTGGTGGAAAACGTTTCCAACGTCATCTTTGTCAACGCATTGTATATAATGAATGTATTCGGCGTAACTCATTAGCAATGCGGCGTGATTCGTAGAATATTCGTCTTCGAGTCGTTCATTTTTAATGTAGCGATCCAATTTTAAGCAGTACACGTCCTCGGGTTTCAACGGACCGATATAATCACCGGGAAGAGTTTTATTCAGCGTTTCGTATTTGAAAAGCTTAACCATGAGAGATTCGACGAGGATCAACAATTTGTCGTCGCTTATTTGTCTTCGAAAGACGGCTAGGACGTATCCTAAACTTTCCTCCTCCTCCTCGTTGGGCGCGGCGGCAAATGACGCCATGGACGGATTCCTCATCTTCGCGTCTTGAATGGAGTAAAAAAATAAATTTTTGATTCGGAACTCGGGAGCTATAGGCGAAACCGAATAAACCTGAGCTTTTTGTCCGACCATGGGGCCGTTAAGAAACTCGACGTTTAAAAATTGGTGTTCACTGGTTAATTTATTAACCGAGCTCGAGTACATGGCCCAGCGGTCGGTTACGAACGCGGCGCCGAAATTGGCCTGAAAATAGGAACCGGACGTCACGTCTTCGAACCGCACTTTCGTCTGCTTTCCCATGAGCTTTTTGGCTACTCGAGGAGTGAGAGGATTGATCCACCAAACGACGTACAGATAAGATGGAATATTTCCCCAATCGTGTCCGTCGGGAGGAGAGGATAAGGAGGAGACGATGGCCGGTATTCCGAATCCGATGCCGCTTTTACCTATTCCTGGTTTTTTTTTCAGCATAACGCGAGTTTGACCGCTTAAAAAAAATTCCCTCGTAACGGTTATAACGGAATTCGTGAATGACGGGGAACGCGCGTACCTATACTCGAAATTCGGGTACCGAATGTTGTAGACGTATTGTTGGGGGGGTTGACCGGCTCCGTTTAAGCGCGTATACCTGATCGGCGGTAGGTTATAGTAACTTTCCGTGACGACGATTCCCTCAGCCGATTGAAAGTTTCCGCATAACGAGTGCGTCGCGGCGGAAGTAAAAAGCGGAAATGGAGCCATTTCCGTCAACGCTCGTTTTGGATTGACGTTTTCGGAAAACGGCAAAGATAAGAGAGGCGTAGGGTTAGACGTTTTGCATAATATCGCCCTAATATCCAGGTGATCGGGTATTACGGTCGATGATTCGTCGTCATCACTCTCGTTCGTTTTACAATAATGACGATTAACGGCGTGAAATGACAGGGGTTTTCCTCTTTTTTTATTTACGAAGAAAAATGTAGAATCGGTCGGAGAAAACGAACCGCGGAATAAGCTTTTGTAGCACGTGTCCGGTTTTATAAAATGAGTCGCGTAGATCAGCTCGCCCGTCTTCAAGGATACGCCGAGGAAGGGCGTTTGCTCGAACCACTCCCTCGTCGGCGGCGGCGATGGGTGCTTCGATACCATCGACGCGAAGTTGAAGATCTTAGGTGTCATAGTTTCTTCCGCTATTCCGATGCACAGATCTAGAGCCATATTATTGACTCTAAAGTTGTCGCGGGGGGAGGAAGAAGAAGCGGACTCTAGGATATCGGCTAATTTTTTATCAGCGAACGCGATTTCCTTTTCGTGCCCGCTTTTTAAAATCGTTTCGAGCGAATAGATTTGTTCGTAGACGGCATCGCCGGTTTCGGAATTATAGGATAAAGACCACCCCCGCGGCAGGTTTTGGTCTATCTCGTCTATCTTCCAGAGGAGAACGTAATGTTCTAATTCGTTATTCGGATTTTGCATCGTCGATATTCTTCCTTCGCGGACGTCCTCCGCATCGTAATCTATATAATAGGATTTAGAAATCGAAGAAGAAGAAGAAGAAGAAGAAGCAAGCGACGAGTCGACGGCGGCGTCGTCCGTTTCGAGAACTCTTACTTTAGACAAAAATTTACACGTTTCTAACAATCGAAGAGGTTTTCGAGACGGAGGAAGAGAAACGGGTTTTAGATTCGGAAATTTCGCGACGTACTCTTCGCCTTCGAAAATACCATCGGGGTAAGATACCTCATCTTCATCCGCGCTCGTCGTCGTCGGTTTTAAACGGTCGTACAAGAGAATAGCGTCCCTCGATATAAGCAACGGTCTAAAATTAAAAACATTAATCTCTAATCTCACTTTTCCAGTGAACAAAATCTTATCGTACGCGATTCCGCTTCTACCACTACCGTCGTCGTCCCCTAATATAATTCGTAAGTCGTAAAAGTAGTTAGGGATTAAAAACGAAAAGTTTTTTACCGGAACGGGCGAACCAAAATTTTTGGCTTTTAACTCTATATCTATCAAAGAATAAAACGAATCGGTATCGGTCGTTGCCGCTGTTGGAGGAAGGATAATGACACCCTTCGGTGGTGACTCGCGTTTTCCATCCGCCGTCGCCGTCGCCGTCATCCGTTTCCCGATTTGAATTAAAAGTTTCATCTGCCGCCGCCCTCGCCCTCTATTATTCACACCCTCGATGAGCAGCTGGGGATATTTTTCGCCGACGCTCAGTTTGTGTCTTAACTCGACCCGGGATATCGTGGGTGTTAAATCGAGATCGGCGTTGATCTTCGTCGGCGTAGTAGTAGTAGTCGTTCGATCCTTGGACGTTTCTCGCTCATTAGCGGCGGGAAGAAGAAGAGGACTACGATTCCTTTTTTCGATATAATTTAAAATTTTATTTAGAAACACGTTTTTACGCATAGATAAACTTTTATAGATGAAAAACATCATTGCTAAGCCGAAACAACATATAAAGAGAATAAGCGCCAATAAAACGTAATCCGCATTTTTATTTTTAGGCATATTATCCTTCTTCTTTAGAAAGTAAAGGAATTATCAGTCTTTTTTAATACCGAAAATAATATTTTTATTGCTGCAATCGGTTTATTAAAACCGAATAAATAAGAAAAACATTATGTATCGGAAATTCTTCTTCTTCAACTCGGCATCTATCTATACCATCGTAGATATTAATCTTTATATCCTGCGGCTGTATTAATATCTATATAGATATCACAGGTATAGAATACACCATAAGTATAATAGTATATAAAGACTTTAATCGAAATTTATGCCTTTGGCTAATACCACTATATAATTTACCTAATCTGAATTTCATGTATATATATTATATTATAATAGAATAATATCCTCTAAATAGTAGTATATATTATATATATATATATATATATATTATAACTATAGTTAAAAATACGAAATATATAGTATATATATATAAATTAATGAAATATAAAAAGTTTTACTATATATTATCGTAGATATATCTATATATAATCGTACTTTATTACCGAAAAAAGCACTTTCCCTTGTTTAGAATAACATCAATAATAATAAATATACTATGAAAAAATTCTGTCGAGAAGATTCCTCAACTCGGCATCTTTACGTAGATATCGACTTAAATGAGAAGGTAATAACATTTTTCGATTTTCTAATGATGCCACCTTTATTCCTCCTTCTAGAATTTCTTTAATCAAGAATTCAATAATCGCGGCGAGATAATGAGCGGCGTCTTCCTCCACGGCTAGGCCGGCACTTTCTTTCACTAATCCCGTATACAACTTATCCGCTAATTCGAATTTCGTTTCCGCATTCATCGCTTTCTTTTAGATTTTTTTTTTAAACAACGAAAAGAAAATTGCTTATTAATCGAGTTTCTTTTCTACACCGATCGCTATTTCATTTATTTGAAAATAAAGGTCGCCCGGGTTTTCCTGGAAAATGACGTGACCGGCGTTTTTTATTAATATAATTTTTACGTCGTTTTTACCCTTGTTTTTAAATTCTAAAGCGGGTGAAATATCCACCCACGTCCTTTCGCCGTAAATAAACGTCACGGGAACGTTTTTAGGAAGAAGAGGTATACGATCGGCCATGGGATTTCTGGCGTGCTGATAACTGAGAACCATACTCGTGAACGCTTCTTCCCCCGTGGGGTTTTGTACGTTGCAATAATATCGGTGCTTTTCTAAAAGGTTTTCGAAATTCTCTAGGTATTTTGGGCCCTTCAAACGCGTGAAAAAAAATAGATTGAAGGGTAATTTAAACAGGTTTCGACATATTCTTGCCAAAAAAGGGTGTTTAACGAATCCCCAAGGATCGACAAGGATTAGGTGACTAATTCTTTCCGGATAGTTTATGGCGTAGGAAGCGGCTAAGTAACCGCCGAACGAATGACCGACGAGAATAAATTTTTCTAATTTCAGAACGGAACGCCAAGCCTCGATGGATTTGATGAATTCCATTTCCGCTTTAAACGCTTTATTAATCAAATCGCGCCGGGGATCCGATCGACTAAGAAGAAAGAAGGAGGGGAAATGCCGCCCCCGCCGCCGCTGCTCTTGCTGTCGCTGCCAAGTCGCGATTTTTGCAAACTCCGGTGGCGTAGCACCATCATCATTACCGACCGAAACGTATTTGAAGAAATCCGGCCGCGAACTTTGATTAAAACCTATCGTGTCGAAAAGATAAACGGGTCTCTTCTCTTTACTGGTGATAAATTTCGCGAGCTCGATCCAGTCGAAAGCCACACTCCCGAACCCGTGAATTACGACTATCGGCGTTTTATCTTTAACGTCCTCGTTAAAAATTAACGTAAAAATTTTATTACTCTTTTCGGACCCGGTGAGGACTTTTCCTATGTCGACGAATTTGCTCTCGACTGGAATTGTCATTTGGGCGAGTATTTGTTTTGAAGTTTTTCTCAATAAAAGCGGGGTAGAAGGGAACCATTTTCGCCATAAACATTTTCGAATCAAGCACGATTCACGCGCGCCCTGATAAAGTTGTTTCGTTTTCCTTTGCTTCGAGAGCCTTTTTCGTACTTTTCGTAATCGTTGCTCCTCCGACGTTAAAACCTCCTTTTTGAGCTTTTTACGCTTCATCTCCGCCTTTCTAATTAAAAAGGAAAAAGATTAAACTTGACGGCCAAAATAGAATATACGATATATATTTTATCCAAACTATTATTTTTGAATATATTTTTAGTATGTGTGTTTTTTAAAATGTATTAAATTAATAATTTTAGTATGTGTGTTTTTTAAAATGTATTAAATTAGTATAAAAGGAAAGAAAATACTCAGTCGAAAAGTAACATAAAATTCATAACATTATTTATCAAAATTTTGATTTTATTCATATATTTATTATTCCAAAAATATTTTGATAACATTCAACTAAAAAAAGTGGGTGTTTACATTAACTTATATATATATATATATATATTTATCCCTAAAACCTTTTTTTTTTTGTCATCGACACTTCACAAATTTTTTTTAGGGTTTCATATTTTTTTTCAAAATTTTTACAAAATTTATCGAGACTTTTCAAAATTTTATAATTTTTTTTTTATTTATTTTCCCCATTAAATCACGCCTTCTTTTATAAACTATTTTTAAGGGTAAAGAAAAAAAAACATTTAACAAACAAACCTTTGAATTACGAAAAATATATATTAATATATATATATAATTATCCCTAAAAAATAATTTATTATAGAAAACGTTATGTTAGGGAAGCTAAAATAAAAATTTTGAAAATAATTATCTCTGAAATACTAATTATTATACGTTTAAAATCTTTTTTATCAAAATATTTTCCCTTTTTTTTATTCATATAATATCCATAATCCCTAAAGTTATATATAATATAAAATCCATAATATATAAAGCTAGAAATAAATAAATATACGAAAATTATTTTTTTTATTATAAAACGTTTACAAAATTGCCGATTTTTATTATTTATTTATTCTCTTAATCAACCCTCTTTTGAACGATTTTTATATATTTCCTCGATCAAACTGAGTAAAAAAAAGTTTTCCTAACGGCTTTACCGAAAAGAACGCGATAATTGGACCTAAAATAATATTTGGAATAAAAGTCGGCGACGAGTTCTTTGGCGTAGGGGTCGTATTTCTTGCGAAAGTTGTCCCAAATTTTCGTGTTAGCCGTGATATTACGAAAACGGCATAAAATGAAGTCCTTTATCTCCATATCGAAGTTTCGAATCGAAAATTCTCTCATTTTAACGAAATAGTCTAAGCAATTCTCTTCGTTAAGGACGAAATTAGTCGCGTATATAGCGCACAGGAGTTTTAGCACGTTCAAATCGTAGAGTTGCGCTAAATTCAAAAGTCCGTGAGTCGTGTCGTTGATAGCGAAAAAACCGCTAACTATTTTATCCTCCGGCAAATTCAATCGCCCGTTTTCTAAATAGTAAACGAATGCTTCGGCCGTGTAACGGGAAACGGGTTGACATATCGCGAGGCGCTTCAGGCCCTTATCGTTAATTTTTTCTTTCAGCAAAGATATCGCTTCTTCCGGGCGGATGAAACTTTTCTTAAGATGAAACGCGTCGCACCCTCGATCGTGGTAGTTTTTTTCGCGCAATCCGTCGAACGTAATGATCAACTGATCAGTAAAATACTCGCGCTTATCCGTAGGGAGATAAAAATCAAAACCGTAAAACCGATCGTCGCTCTTGACGATACTCCCATTAAGATGACCCCCGATCGCGAAACTGCCGCTGTTGGTATTTATTCTCTCGTGAAGAGAATCGAAACTGGTAATTTCGAGGTTTTTCCCGAAATAATAACGGAAATCGAAATCAGGAGGTAAGGGAATAACGGGTGTAACGTGCAATTCCGCGCAAATCACGCATCTCTTTCCGAGAACTTCCGATAGACAATCCTTGGGAAATATTTGTGTTTTGAAGAGCGGTTCGTTTTCGGATAGAGTCTCGCGAAATACAATTTTGTGATCCTCTTCGATCGTGTCGGCTGCCCGCAAATCGTCATCCAGCAGTGAAAGTTTCCACCTAATGTGTAAATCGTGCTTGTCACGGCTGGTGTAATGGCCACTCTCGCTTTCAAAAAGATCGAGAGGGTAAGGGGTTTTGACGTAAAATTGCACGAACTCTTGACGTCGCGGTTCGAATAGTCGATACGCGTTAAAGCGGTTTACGCCTACCTCCCAGGGAGCCCCTATTAAATTAAAAGACGAAGAAATAATCGATGGATAAAAAAGACCGATCCTCGATGACTCTTCCCCCGCTTTAAAGGCTAATAGTTCTTTAGTGTCAGATAAATCATGAAATAAGGGCTAACTATATAATTACATAGAGACCGAGAAAGATATCATCATACTTGGCCTATGGTCTAATCGTGTTTTCACTGCGAGAATGAAGACCTCTTACATGAACATGTTATCTTATAGATTATGCAATAACTGGAGAATCTAGAGGATACTAACGCATGACTGACTGAGAGCAGATTTTTTTACCGACGGGTTTATTGAGTAAGATAAACAAATCTGCATTTTCCATAACAAAAAAAAACTCTATTAATATCTTTCTTCCTCTGAAGAATGCACTTACTAGTAACAAGAGGACATAATCATTGTGACACGTTCAGATAAGGCAACAACATGTTCAATTCTTAACTACTACTGTACTATACTCAAAATGCAAACACTTCGTCTTCTGATATCAATACCTACTCTCCTCTCACTAGAATACCCCTTAAAAACCGCGAAAATTTCATTTCAACCGCAACCGTAAAATCTATGCCTTTCAGATTTATCCCACATCTCCACAGATTAATCCTAAATTCAAAAACTTCCTAGGATTGTCAAAATTTTATGTGTCTTTCCCAGAAACTACAAACTAATCTTCCTCTTAGACCATTATCTCTCAACATGACTCCATCACTCTACAACACTCGCTCCAATATGGTCTATGCTTAGCATGACTAACAACCTAATCACCAATTTCTACTTCACATTTAGTCTTACACTGAAGATTAATTCTATTAAGTAAAACAACGATATGAACTACTGCGTCATCTCACCATCTCCTTAGGTTTTAGAATGTTGTTCTCCCTCTTCCGAGTCTCGTCTCTGTTCCCTTACCACTCTCTCTCTCCTTGAACGATTCATTAATGAACTAATTCTCAACTTCTCCTTTCAACTTTCCTTCTCTTTAAACAACTTATCAACCTCACCCTTGGAAATAAGTTTCTGTCGAATTTAATACATTCTTTCTTCAAACTAACACCCGGTCTTAGCCAGGCTCCTCATCTCTCCGAACTCTTAGTATCTTTTCATGGAACTTATTGAATACCTACCACTTCTCCCCTCAGCCCCTCTTCTTCTTGGGCTTAAATGGTATCGTTATGCTAGCAGATATCTAAATCTTTTGCCCAAGCCGTATCCCATCCATATTAACCTGCAACTGTACTTCTTAATTCATAACACTGACTCCACCCCTCAACATCTAAATTCACTATGAAAGGCATTCTAGAAAACAACACTTACCGGTTCTAGATACCTCTCATGACTTGGCCACCTCTAATTATGCATCCAATTCAACTATTGTACGAAAAACCTACATCCAACCTCTCTTAGCATACACATGGTTCTCCCTCACCATAATTACGTAAACATTAAAATTGGCCCTCCTTTTCTTCCCCTTGTTCTTACTGCTCTTCCGCATATGCTCTCCCCTACGTCCTACACTTCAAACCTGAACTCAAACTATTTTTATACTCTCCACTCTTCAAACCTTTCTATTCCTTCAGTCACATCCATCCCAGTGAAAGCCATCTTAAACAAGAGACATAAGAAAACATAATACAATCCTCTCATTCAACCACCCGTTATTTCTAACTTCTTTTCCTTCCTCTACTCTTTTGATCAATTTCTGCTCAACCAACATACTAAATGAATATTTTTCTCCACAAAAAACTTTACATTTCACTTCTTCTGATATCCTCCCCTTCCCCCTAAAAAAAAACCCTTAAACCACACATTTATCCACCAGAGCCTGCAGGTGGTGTTTAGACTAAAATTCCTGCAGGACTTGTACTACTAGCTTTGACATTGAGTGAAACCATGATCTTTACCGCTATGGTTGGCGCCTTCTATCAATCCAGACATGATTTCTACACGAGACGACATGAAAAATGTCTTGACACTACTCCATCGCTCTATAACTAATCATTCCATTAACATTAACCAAATGACCCCTATTTTACATGTACAAAATAAAAACGAAAACTCATTGAATACTTCTGCATCATCAATTCAAATAATTTCATAAACATATAATTTCTAATATACATACGACATACAAAATAATATTCTGAGCACGCATCACATATTTTTTAAAAAACCATTAAATTAATCCAATTCTTCTAAAATATTACATACCTAAATAATTTTTACTTTTTCATGTTAGTTTATAATATGCTTCTTCTGAAGGAGGTTCCAGCTTAGAAACGAAATTTTGATTCAAGATATATAATGTATATATTTAACTTGTGTCAAGGTCGATAACTTATTATTTCTTAACCTGATTCTACTAATCCTTTGTCACAAAATATAGGGCCGCTCTAACTCGGGATCAATATTGTCTTCTAGCGATCCATCGTGCTTAAATACAATATATATAGTTAGAGTATATAGGTATACTATACTATAATATAATATAGAATATTGTATAATACTTGATATATTATATATATAATATATATATATAGTACTAATATAATAGTATAATATATAGGTATGATATATATATAATTAGTTATACATATACTTATATATAGTATATTATAAGTATATATATATATATAATATATGAATAATATATATATAATATATTATACTAGTATACTATAATATTAATAAATATATAATATATCATAAGATAAAGTATATATACTATATGATATTAATATATATTTAGTATAACTGATATTATATATAGTATATATATTATATCGTATATATATATATAATAGTATATACTATTATATAGAATAGATATATTATTGCTTCAGCACCATGATAATCCTATATATATATATGAATATATATTATATATATTACTATACTATAGTTATATACTATATATTATATAGTATATATATCATATATACATATATCATACTATTTACAGTATATTATAAGGGTAGTATAGTATATATATATATATCGCTCAATATCGGCTGTTGTTTGATGGGGGCGACTTCTCTTCTTTTTCTGTCAATTGTGTGTTCTTCATGGTCTGTTGTATCTCCTACTTCTATTCTATCTTTTCATTAATGATCTTCTCACCTTGCACATCTAACTCTCTCCACATCGTATGCCGGGTCAGAGTACTCGATCCTTGCGAGTATTGCAAACCTCATTCAATTTTGTGACCTTCTTTTTACTCAGGTAGAATGGTTGCACAGTCTCGTCTGTGAATGCTTTTTGCGCGATTCGTCAGTTCTTTCTGCAGGATCTGGGGGATAAGAATTTCCGGGTGATGGGTCGAATCCGCAACCTTGTGTGACTTAATTACTTTAAAAATACACAACTTCCTACATAAGTTTCCCTCTCTATAACACATTCCACAGCTTTCCTATATCTTTCGTACGGTTCTCTCGTCTCTCCTGCTTGAATAATTGTTATAACATCCTTGGCCCTTAACATTTAACAAAGAAAGATATCCTTGGCAAACCTCACCTCATCACTATTGCTACAACGGTCTGCTAGAGCGGGCCTCAAAGAAACTGGGGAATTCTTTTTAGACTGACAGACTTTTTTTCTGTCTTCTCAGTTACTCCATCTATACAGTGCCTCATCCGCCTTGTATGGGAGTACTGCTCTCTATCTGGGGGGGCTCCTTGGTATTCACCCGGTTCTTGGACAGGGTCGAGTCAAACGGCCAACAAAGATTTAATACAACTGTTATCCGTACTCTTCCACATTCGATTGACCACTCTAGTCTTAGCGGGCGCGAATGGTTGGTGCTTTAATCTACTTCTATATAATAAGGTCCCTTAGCATGGCAGATGCTCGAGGGAATCTTTAACGTCGCGTACCAGCCTGCTACGCTTTACGGCGACCGCCGCATCACAAGGGGTGCTTGTCGATCTGGCGCAGTACAGAAGTTTTGTGTAGTACTAGGTTAGACTCGCCAGGGCTTATCTCGCGCTTGACGGATAGCTCTCCTTATCTTTCTTGCACCTCGGCCCGTCTGTGTCTGTGGAATTTCTTCTCACCATCTTCCTGTGTTTCCTGCTATATTTAATCTCCCTCGATGCTCTCAAAGCGGCTTGCATCTGCTGCTCATCGCTGCGTGAATTTGGCATTAGCTTGGTGAGCTTCTGAGACGATGTAAGCACCCCCTCACTTGAATAGGGAGCTGCCGTGAGAAGCTGGTGGTGACAATCTGATAGCATATTATTATATAGATATATACTGAATAACTAATATATGTATATAATATATATATATATATAGTATATATAGCTATAATCGATATAATAAATATATATAATATGATATAGTGTATATATGATTATTATAAATATATATATATATATATTATACATAAGATAATATTAGGGAATATAGTTAGTATACTAGATTATTATATGTATATAATGGAGATAGATAGTATAGTAATTATATTATATTAGAAATAAAATATTTATAGTAATGTATATAGTATAACTTATAATAAAGGAAGGTATATATTATATAAGTAGTATCTGGACAGTAAGTATAGACTATACATATATAGTAGTATAGGGTTATATATATATTACTTATTTATATATAGTATATTATATAATATATAGTATAACTATCAAATATATACGTATATAACTGTATATATAGAGTATAATTTAGATAGTAATCCGAGTAAAATAATATTAATATGTATAATATAAGGTAGTTATATCATGAGTGCTACTTATAAGTAGTATCTCGTATAAGCAAGTACGTATACTATATATTTTTATACGTAGGTGGAGTTACCGACCAATAGACAAAGTCATAATTAATCTAAATTAAAAGAAGAACATAAAACAAGTTAGGATAACACTTTTTTCGATTTATGCCGCAAGAGTAAAATCAACGTTTATTATATATGTGTGATTGAATTAATTATATGTTCTGCAATTGTTTTACAGGAGTCTCTAGTACTATTCAAAATGACATAATATTCGATATTGATACTATTTTTTTTTGTAGATTATTATTATTGCATGCGCTCGCGCTGGTGTTTTTCATACAGAAATAATGGTTAAAATACGAGATTTAAGGTATTTTCGCCCAACGATCTATGTTATAAAAATGGCATTATGTCACGGTTATATTACACCTTGTTTTTCATGTTTAGAAATACGTTTTCCAGTGATCTGAATATATATTTCTACTTTTTTTATTATCAGATAAGGAGAATTTGCGTAAGTTTCCGGATATAAAACTACATTTTGCATATCATTTATTATAGGCATATGAACGTAGTAGATTATTAAAAATTATGAAAGCTATTTCACGTTCAGCTTTTTTCATTATTCTTTGGTGCATTTTTGCATCATATTATTGTATATTAGATTATTGAAATGTGCGTTTTTTAATTGAAAAAGTGTCAGTGTTGTGCAGGACAGGAAACATAAAAAAGTTATAATACTTGTGTGAATTAAAGTTTTTAAGATTTACGGTGCGCGAAATTGTAAAGTATAATAGTTGAAGAGCCGTTCATTGTCATTAAATTATTGATTCAAGACCAATTACAAGATCTTATCTTCATCCTACAATTGAGAGATGCAAACTTCAGGAACTTTACCGCATAAAACGAGAAGAGCAAGCATGAAGTACACTAGCCAAAGAGTTCGACAGTTCCTCAGCCGCTTTAGTATTGGGTAAATAACGTCCAGGAAGTTAAACGACACCTCACCTTCAGAAACAGTTTCTGGCAGGCAGGGAAGTCTCTCTTCTAATCTTTTATGTTTGCAAGCAGCTACTCTCTCCTACTCTGAACCGCAAGCAGCAATCTCTTTCCTACAGTAGGACGAGCAAAGCAACAGGACTCTCTCACTACGCGTAGCGCAGAGCAGACTTACCAAGCCACCGCTTACCAGAAGCACAGAGACGGGAACAAGCCCCTGCATGGGGGTAAAAGAAGTCGGCCGCACTCCCCGACCAACACGTGCAGCCTTAGCAAGATGGACAGGATAAGAAGAGAGAATAGATAATCGCCTTACGAGAACTATTCTGTTCCCAATGGAGAACTGCCTTTTGGACCGTCCTACCCCTATATAGGAAGTTCGTCGGCAGTAATAAGAGAGGAAGATTCGAGAAGATATGCAGGACGAACTAACCAATTTACTACTATGGTCTGGTCTCCCTGGGAAAAGGAGCGGACAGACTAGACAAGGTAGTAATTTCCCAGCAGCCAGACCAGATCGTAAGATAGAAAAATCCAGCATTGTGATGGCGCGATCATCATCATAAAATAAATATAAAAGACGCTACCAAACCTCGAGTTTACACATGGTGATTTCCGTACTGCACCTCACCTATTTGCAAGATGTCAGATTAAGAGGTAAAGATACTTCAAAGCAAGAAAGATAATATCATAATGAATGACGGGAACATAAGCTCGTATTCAACCAGTTAACTTATCGCCGGGGTCTCCCAGCTCTCAGTGTTACATGGCTTTTTCTGTCGTCAAGTTATTAAGATGTCTGAATTAGCAACGAAGGAACATTCAGTAATACAACATAATCTATGGAGACAGGAACATTAGTCAGTGGAACCAGTGTGTGTAATTGGGGCCAGGTCTATGCAACCCTCAAATTTAGGTAGAATGGGTTTCTCGGCTCGGACCTAGGTATAATTAACTACTCTCCTCACTCTCTGCTCTCTCTCTCGATCTCATCGTTAGCTTGAATCTCTCATCGTTCTCTCATTTCTTCTCTCTCTCCTCTTCTCTCTCTCTCTCTTTCTCTATGGGATTGTACTCACATATTACATTCTTCAGATGAAGCTTCTATTTCTTTTCTCATTCAGCTCTCTGGTTAACAAAGAACCGATTAATCCATTGTAGGTGGCACTACAAACTCAAACAATTTTTAAACCATCGATTGCCACTGCTACTGGATAATGGAATACAATACTGAAGAAGTGAAATACCACCAGTAACTAATAAGTTGTAATAGTGTACGTACCCAGAACAACAGAAGTGGCAGAATACATACCACTTGCTACTATATGCTAATTGGTTTTTAGAAGAATGGAGGGGAATCACTTCAATATGGTGAGGATGTCTATTACAATGAGGATCTCATGTGGCACTGTCACTAGTACTATCTTCTTCACGTGGGCTACGCGAAGGTCTGTGTTCTTCTTGGCGTTTCTGTGTCCGTTCTTTAAACTCAGTCCAGTAATGATAAAACAGTCAACGTCTCATATCTTTCGGATGATTTTCAACACTCGGCTGCGGTAAATCGGCCTTCGGCAAATGTTTTCTCTACCGCTGCGTAAATTTGACTTTACAGATTGGTTCTAATGTCGATCGATGGAATGTCGTGTTCCAGCTGAAAGACCAAACTCCAATCGCCTACTGAACAAACAGGAACATAGTGGCATGTTGTGAAATAAATATGTAAGTAAATTTTTAAAACTGTTTTAATTTAAATTTCTAATAAATAATTTAATTTTCAATGTCAATAATAGTTTAAATAAGATTAATGACTAAAATTCAGACCACTAGTAGTCATATGAAAATGTAGTAAAGAAATAACTCTCTATCTTCTAAGGAGCAAAATGATTTGTAAGTGATGAGCTACCTATAAAAACATAAACGTTTTCTCTAACGCACATTAAAGAAAACCAGTTATGTCGGAATAACACTTTTATACCAATTATTTATGAGCTAAAATCAACGTTTAGTGTATATGTTCGTATTAAATATATTTTCATCGCATTGTTACTTAACTACTCGTGTTACAGCATGAAGATAATATGTACCTATGCCATTGTTAGTTTTTATTTTAATCATATATTAAAATAAAAATAACTCCAAAACTGACAATTTAAGTTGTTGTCAAGGACCTAGTGTATATAAAGTGGCATCTTCCGCGGTTTTTTTCCGGACCCGGTTTTTTTTATTTAGAAGAATAAGTTTTTGCGGTTGATCTGAATTACATACATTTCTATTTTTTTTATTATCGGAAAGAAGAATTGCAACATTCAGTTCGATTTTACAGCTGGTTTCTTTATGTATTGCTTACTCATTTAATTCGTAACAAAATAAATGGTATGATCTTTGACGTGTAATCGTATTTGCGCATTTTTGCAGCATATTATTGATATACGTATATATATTATATATATATATATAACTTCTAGAGTACTTTACTCATATAATTAATTAAATGTATATAAAATATGATATAGATATTTATAGTAGTAAGTAGTAAAAATTCAAAACTAATGATATATATGTATATCTATTATATATAGCGTATATATATATATAATATATAATATTATATATCTATTTATATATACTATAATCTATATGGGTTAAATGTATATATACTAGTATATATATAATGTAAGTGTTATATATATAATATAAGGTGTATAGGTGGCGGTATGTATGGGAGTGCGTGTATAGAGGGTGTGTGTGTAGGTTTCAGAGTAATGCGACGTTGAGTAGAGTGGTCATACGTGTGGTTTGTTCGTTGAGCATAGAGCTGAATGATATAGAGAAGTAATAAGTAATAAGTATTAATTAGATGTATGAGGGGAATGGGCTTATGAGTGGTGGGTTTGTGTGTGAAATTTATTAGGATGGATGGGAATGTTTGAGATAATAGCCCGCAGCTCTGCTCCAGGTGTGGTGAGTGCTTTTTTTTCTTGTCGGGTTATATAGGTAAAATTGTGGGATGGATTGTTGAGGTTCGATACTGGTCATAATCTAATACATTGGAATGATCTGTTATATATATGGCTAGAGTAAGAGAACTCAACAACTACGCTTTGAATCTGGGAGCCAAAGGGCAAAGAGGAAGAATAGATATTAAAAGTCCAGTACACCTCCTTCCGCTATAGATATACTTATATATATATATTGTTATGTGTGTGTGTTTATTATATTATATATATATATAATATATATCTTTTAGTGTATTATATTATCTAGTATATATCGTATATATTGATACTTATAATTAGTTAGGGTGGGTTGGTAATGACTTTTGTACGTCGAATTTGTTAGATTTTGGAAATATGTGGGATTGGGTTTGATTGTGATGGGTGTTTATATATATAGATATAGTATACCTTTTCAAATAGGTAGAAAATTTGTGGTTAATTCGATCGCTACGCGGCAATGGCTATAGTAGGTCTTAGCATAAGGGTAGTTTGCTATTGCGCTGGAGCCTTCCTCTCGCTAATAATTTTTCAGGCTATGATTTGGATGGATTGGTGAGTGGTTCATAGATGATCTGATGTGTGATATGATCTCTTCGTTGGGGCATTTGATGAGGCGATGGTACCGAGAATTTCGTGTATGCTTTGCTTTGCCTATGTTTTGTTGTTTCGCCAAGTGCGGGAAATATGTTGTTTATGTTGCTGTGGTGGGTTTGGTTGGTTGGGGCTATTTGTCCTCTTGGGGTTAGAGTGTTCCTTGTGTCTTTGGTTTGTTGCCATATTGGTTTTTCTATATTGTTCTATATTTTCCGTTTTATTTTCTCAACTGAAATTTTTCAATTTTTCTAGTTTTGGCACATTTCCTGTTTTCGCCAATTAGTTCTTTTTTGGTTTTCCATGAAAACCTTATAAATCTTCTAAGGAAGAATTCTAATTGAACCATATTTCAAATGTCTGTTACCATGTTTTCATTCAGTTTGTTATAAGCCTATTCCTAATATATATCATTACAAGAATGTTAACAACATGTATCATTTAAATATTTCTTTTAAATTACTGAGTACTTGTTGTTTTTCATCAATTTTATTATCCATATGAAGTTCATTCCTTTTCTTTTGTCTATCTTGTCTGATTTGCTTCTATTTCCTTTAATTTCATCCTCACAATATCAATTGTAGCTAAACAAATCATCAGTATATTTAAACTTATTAAACATTTTCATAAGTCTAATTTGAAATTTAAATTGAATTAACGTATTTTGTAAATTTCATTTTCTATTGGTATTTTTTTATTTTTTTTTTTTTTTTTTTTTTTTTTTGTTTTTTTTTTTTTTTTTTTTTTTTTTTTTTTTTTTTTTTTTTTTTTTTTATGGTTATTCTGGTGAAGCTTATGCAGATGAATGCAGTTTAGGCATGTTGTTGATAGTTTGGAGAATGAATTTCGGTTTATTATTTGCATCATATTCTCTGCTTCCAACGGTTATAGAACCCACTTAAGCCTAATCAGCATCAATCGAGTAGGTGAGCAAGTTAAGATCTTATTGAGTATATGAAGAAAATGAATATTATTGTGAGAAGAAATATTTCTGTTTTACGACCTTTAAATAAAATTTTCTGTGATAATATGGTTTAATTAATTCTAAGAAATAAATAAATATTGCTATTATTTGATTATGTATATTTTTTGAGTACCTGTATTTTTCAGACTTTAAGACACTGATAAACTAAAAAATATGAATAAATCTTAATATGAATAAATTTTATTTTCTGGACAATCGTTGTCAGATTATTTGAAGCAAATATATTCAAAGACATAACCAATAATAATAATGAATGATAATATAATAAATAATATAATAATAAATAATAATGAATAAATATCAATAAAACTAAATGGCAACAATAATATAATATAATAATATATAATATAATAATAATAATAAATAAAAATATAAATCATAAAATAATAATAGATATAATAAGTATTAATATATAATAAATATAATAATAACTAATAATAAATAAAATATAATAATCAATGGAATAATAATAATAATAATAATCATATATATAATAGATAATGAAGATAATCAAAGATTAGTAATAATATTTTAATATTAATTATTATTATTTTATTATGTATTATTATTACGTATTATATTATGTATTATTATTATATTATGAGTTATTATTATTATTATTCTTATCTTTATGTATTATTATTTATTATTATTATTATTATTATTTTGTTTACTATTATTATTATATTATTTAATTATTAATTATTATTTATTATTATTATTATTCATTATTACTATATTATTATGTATATATTATATTTATTATTTATTATGTGTTATTATTATTATTAATTATTGATTATTATTCATTATTATTATTAATTATATTATTATTATTATTATTATTTTATTATTATTTTTATTTTAAGATGGAAAACATAAAGTTTAAAATATTTATGGCCAAATTAACTAATAGAAAATTTTAGTTAATCCTTTTTCTGGCAACAGTGTTAGTAAGTCAGAGACAGTAGTTTTTTTTAGATCCTTGAATAAATAATCAAAAATAAATCTAAGTATTAAAGTTTAACAAAATTTTTCTTCCTTTGCAAATAGTCTATTTGCTTGTATTCGCATAGAAAGGGTTATTTTAATATTTTTATAAAACCCGTTTATGAAAAAAATTTGGAGTAACTGATGAATATTTATTAGCAAAATAAATTAAAAATACTGTAAAATATCTAAAACATTTACTGTAAATTGTTTAAAAAATGTTCATAAGTTTTAATTTTGACTTAAAGAATGAACAGTTCACACTTTTAGTTACAAATAAAAAAGTGGCGATTTGCAACAGTACAGCAACGACTGTTGCACTACTTGGTACAGGAACACATTTACTTTTTCCTAAATGTGACGAAAAATATTCTTATAAGTGCAATAAGTTTGTTTGCTTCTTCTCTACCACTCGCCACCGTTACGAATCTCAGTACTTTAACCAACATCATTTTACTCGGAACGATATGTACGCTGTATTCGTCCCTCGTAAGTGAATAAGTTTAAGATTAATTAATATATATGATTCACAATAGATGATATTTTTTTCACTCTCACAACGTTACCTGTAATAAATGATTTAATACTTATTCTTCCTTGACGCCTCGCAGTAACATTATTAATGAAATAAAGTTATTTTTTTTAATTTTTTTTTTTTGCGCAATTTTTAATACTACTAAATTTTTCTATATTGCCAGCAGTAGATGTCATAAATGCATCTATTAAAATATTAATATAAAATCTCAATTTTCAACAAAAACAACAATCAATAAATAATAATAAATAATAATAATAATAATAATAATAATAATAACTAATAATAATAATAATAATAATAATAATAATAATAATAATAATAATAATAATAATAATAATAATAATAATAATAATAATAATAACAATAATAATCTAGAATGAAAGTCAGATTAGTTCCTTTAATTTAATCTTAAAATACTTCAATTTATTACATAAATAATAATAATAATATAATATAATAATAAATAATCAGAAAGTTTTACTTTTAACTTCAATTCCCAAAGGAATATTTTTCTTCTGATTTCTTCTGATTTTCATGCTTATGGTTAAAAAAAATAACCTTCTAAAGTGGAAAATACAAAATTTTATAATATATTTTCGGTGAGAGATCCTACTGAATAAGCCATATTTATATGGTAAAGAAACTTTAGGTAATATATTTAATATATATATTTTAATATATATATATATCTAGTAATATTATAGTTATATTATAATATATATATATATATATTATATATCTATATCATATTATATTTATATATATATATGTTATTTAATCATATATAAATATAATAAGTATATTATATAATAATTTTTCTTTTTGAGTGTAAAAGAAAATAGGTTTAATTTTGTAGCGATTTTAATTTACTACCAGAAGTTCCAAGCTTTGATAACAAAACGCATGTGAACAAGTAATAAAAATAAAAATAAAAAAAAAATAAAAAAAAGTTTTAGAAATGAAATCCCTTAATACAATGAAACTAATTTATAAAATAAATTTTCAGTTAAAGTTTTATAGATACATACTAATTAAAATTTCCATACGCTTAATACGAATACGTTAATAAAGAAGTTTAGAAAGAATGAAATTGAAATTTAATGAAATTAAAACAAATCCAGTTATATTTCTTTTGTATTGGAACATTTAAAATTTCATCATTCCTATACGAAGTATTAAAAATTAAAATTATGGGGATCGGGTCAAATTCTGTGGCTCCGGGCTGAGCCCCCTTTTTGTCCCAATCCATAAAAATGAACCCAAATTCATATTCTTAATTTTCAGGCAAAGTTTTGACCAAATAAACAGCAAACCGGAGGTTTTTCTGACCTGTAAGCCGCCGTTTTCCGGTGGTTCTATGTGTCTATGATTATTTCATTTGTATTTTCAATGTTTTTGATTATTTGTGGTATCTTCCACACATTTATAGTATTTTTTTCGAAATGAACATCAAAGTTGAAATAATAAGAAACATTTTAATCTAAAATTGATCCTAAATTTGTTGGGAATGAAAAATCGAAACTATGAGTAAAAAATACGTCTTTTGAAGAATCTCTTCAAAACCAACTTTTTTTATTTTGAATTGAAAAATTGCAAAAAAAAAATCTGCAGTGAGAATTTCAGGGAATTTGCAGATCGTGGGGGATGCAAATTTATTTTTTTTACAAGACTAATTTTTATAAATTCATTAGTTTGGATTTGTCCTTGGAGCAGGAAATTTTTAAAAATTAATTTTTTGAAAATCTTCAAAAAAAATATTAATGATGATATCGCACAAGACATTTTCTAAGGGAAAAAGATTCGCATCTCGCCCGATTTAAACGTCCCTGAAAATGTTGGGATATTGATCAGATGAGGTCATATAAAAGAATATCTCAGATTTTTCACTTTTCCCAAAAAAAAATTTATTCTTTCCATGTTTAAAGAGAAATTTTAGTTTTACTTTTTGTACTCACGAACCGATATCAATCACACGTTTTCAGGCTTATATAGTCTGGCGAGATACATATTTTTTTTACTTAGATAGTTTTATTTTTGTGTTTCTCAAGGGTAAATTCTTTGGTTGCATTTCCCAGAAAATTTTTTCTTGAAATCTTTTTGAAAAAATATCAAACTACTGCATATACAAAAAAGATAATCTAAAAGAAATTGGAAAATCTCAAACGATTTCAAATGCCCTGAGAATTCATTTAGATCGGAGATCATTAATCTTTTTTTTTTTTTTTGTTTTTTTTTTTTTTTTTTTTATGTTTTTTTTTTTTTTTTTTTTGGCACTTTTTTTGAGAAATTTTCATTTCAAAAACCAAAAAAAGTAAGGGCTTTTGAAAATCGAACATAATTGCCTCGGATTTTCTGGGTCAAGAATGATCAACATATATGTTCCAGTGAATTTTAGGTAATTAACAGTCATTTGTATATTTTCAAGTTTGAAAAGCATTCGTAAAAAATTGCAAGAGGAGTAGTGAAACAATGTCACAGAGGACATTGGGTTTTCAAAATAGGAAATATCAAACAAAATGATAATAGGACACTAATTATGAGCCATCCCGAAATGCAACGTTTTAGAGTTCAGAAAAGTTACAGTTTGCTGATGTTTATTTGGTCAAATTCGGCTGAAAATTACGACCGTGAGGTCCGATTTTAAGATTGAGCAAAAGGAGGGATTCGCTCGGAGCACAAATATTGGACCCTCTCAACTTAAGAAGTTGAGAAAAAAATAAACAAAATACCATATTAGTAGAATTATTATTAATAACAACTTCTCTCATATCTCCCCTCATGAAAAATAGAAGAAATTTCTAAAGATGAAATGACTTATTTAATAATATAAAGTAATCATGTAAATATAATTACCTAGTTAAAAAATTTATGGAACACTCATTAAATCTTTATAAGCTGTATACGATATTTTAATGAAAATTTATAAAGAGATATATACGTAGTGATAATAATAAATTAATTTATAAAATAACACACACACTTTTTTTTTTTTTATGTTTAGACTACTAATTAAAAATTTCCTATCTCTTAGAATATAAAATAAAAAACATTTAGGAAAAAAAACTAATAAAATAAAGTAATACCTAGCGACTAGCGCCGGTTTCTCGAACAAAATGAAATTTATTTTTAAAATCTGAAATTACCATTAACAGTAATAACACACCACTAATTTATAAAGATAACTAGCAGTCTAAATTTTTGAACAGTAAAGATTTCAGTAGACGCTATTCGATATGTTATGGAATTTTTAAAATC